>OOIL02000559.1:1091790-1131121 GCA_900332095.2 Cuscuta campestris
GATGACCTTAATCGAAGGTAAGTTTAAGATTTTGAAAACCTATCTTTGAAAATTTATATCTTAAACTAGGCCTAGCTTAAGGGTTAGATAAGAGTACCTTGAACTTGAATATAGTTTAACTATGTTAGACTAGAATTCGTTTAAGAGTTGGTAAACATCAAATAGATTGGCCTTAGACTAAGAATAGTTTAAGGATATTGTTGAATGACAAATGATGAATATTGTATGATGTATGTTGAATAAAAATGTTGAATATGAATGATGAATATACATGTTGAATAATTGAATAATGAATGTTGAAAATTGTATATTGATTATTGAGTATCTGAACTGAACATTATGTGCATGATATCAAATGGTTGATTATGAATTGAGATTCAATTTATGTGGATGTTCGACGCATTAGATATGCTTACTCAGCTTTACCGCTGAGCGTGTAGTATGTTTTATTTGCTACACGCAGGTCAATAGAATAATGTGACGTGATCCTGGAGGCAGACGGAGGCGAGATAGTCGGAATGGATGTGATTGTTTTGAATTAAAGAATATAAATAAATTATGTTTGTGGTTATAATTTGTTAAGCTTCCGCAATATTGAAAACTCTGTACTGTTTATGATATGAAAAATATTATTGTGATAAATAAAAGTGTTTGAAATGTTTTAAATTTTACGATTACCAAGTTAATACTTTAGTCCGAAAGAGGCTGCAGACCTGGACGGATTAGGGTGTTACAAATCATATGAGATGAAATATGAGTGGTGAATAGATTTACTTTTGAGGTATTGAATCGCACAATAAGAGATATAATGAAGTTCTCTAATAATAACTCTAGAAATGAGCCATTCGGAGGGAAAACATTAGTACTCGGAAGTGATTTTTGCCAGATCCTTCAAGTTTTACCTAGAGCTTCGAGAGAAAAAATTGTAGGTGCTAGCGTAAATTCCTCAAAATTGTGATCGTATATATTCTAAAATTTTTATATTGACCAAAAATATGTTATTGCATTCATCTATGTCCTCTTACGCAGATAGAGATACAAGCTTTTTCTAATTGGGTAATCAAAATTGGAGATGGAAAGCTTGGTCAGGTGATTGATGGAACTGATGACGTTGAAATTATGCCCGGATTCTTGATTCATGACATAAGTTTCTCAAGAGTATAGTACTGGAATTCACTTATCCAAACTTATTTGAGAATATGAAAAATTATTCTTCTTTAAGATATGGCACTATTAGCATCCACTCTCAAAGTTGTTGAAATTGTAAATGAGTTTGTCCTATTTCTCATTCCCGGTGATGAAAAAATAGTACTTGAGTTATGATTATTAATGGCAAGCAGATGTCAATGTTAGTGTTGATGCCGATTGGATAACATTTAAATTTTTCAATGAAATCAAATGCTTGAATGTTTGGGGATCCCAAACCACAAAATAGTTTTGAAAATATGGTTACTAATTACTACCTCTGTCCCAGAGTATTTGTCCACTTTCATTTTTACACATCATCCAATACACTTCTTTAATCCATCTTATCTTGTAATTTGTATATTAAAAAATTATAGAAATTTTATATTAATAATCTATATGTTAAGAAAAATCAAACAAGATCACACATGACTATATTTAAGCTTACACATTGAGAGAATTTGATGAGTCAAAGTGCTTAGATGAACTGTTCCAAAAGTCAAAACTAGACGAATACTCCGGGACGGAGGGAGTATGTTATTTGGATTGTGTAATGTACACGATTAGTCGTTGAAAAGTTGCGAAAGAACGTTAACCGTGCAATTGTTGTTTTGGGAAATCGAGACATGGAAAAGGTTTACATACCTCGAATAAATTTGGTACCATATGATCCATGGCTACCCCTTAACATTTCAAAAAAGATAATTTCCAATAGTTTTATGTTTTGCTATGACTATTAACAAAAGGTCAAACACTGTCTTTGTTAGATTATTTTAACAAAGTCAATATTCACTTATGATCAATTTTATGTGTTGCTTCACTAGTGAAGACAAATACATGATTAAAAACATTTGTTTTAAATGACAATGGAAACCCTTGCAATCATACAAAAAATGTTGTATATGCTGAAGTCTTTCAAAAAATTTGGATTTTAATAAACATTTGTTTTGTACATTTCAATTCTTCAAATATTATTTATTGTACTTTTACGTTGATGTATATTGTATTAAAAATCATGTAAGAAATTTATTTTCTTTAATCCATAAAAAATATTACATTGGAAAGAAATAAGAATTGACAAAAAATTCAATTCGACCCATATATGGCACGGATCAAAATACTAGTACTATCATATATACAAATATTACCATTATTGTCTAAAATATTCATTTTGATTTTTTTATAAATTTCATTCTTATACTAAGTTAAGATATATCTATACATTAGCATTTAATGTAATTTATTCGAGATATGTGATGAAAAGTGAATTAATAAAACTATTTTGAAGAATTTTTCATTGCATATAATGAAATTTGACTGAAATTACAATAAAATGAGATGTGTCAAGAGTTTAGTTTGTTATTTTAAAAAATACATAACAAATAAGATTTAAATCTTTCTCAACCAAATCAAACTCTATAAAATACGGTGTGTTGTAACATTATTATTTTAACCAATGTTTGAGAAATATAGGTGAGGTTTAAAATGTATTTTATGTTAGGTTGAAAATTATGATAATTAACTGAATTTATTTTTAATTCAATTTATATGTAAAATAATTTATTTTTAATTCAATTTATATGAAAATTTAGGTAAAGTTATAAAATACACAGTAAATTAAAATTTACTTAAAACATGTGGTCCTAGCTCCATGGTTTTATGTGACCTTTTTTTTAACAATTAGGTAAGTTCTTTTGTAGTTTTTTAGTCTTTAAGCCCATACTCTTTATTTGGACCTCAACAAATAAAATGATTACATGTATTGGGCTTGTACAAACAAGAGACTCGGTTATGAGTCAATACAAAATATGTAAGAAGATCCACATTTCACATGTGAATCTTAAGACAACGGCAATACAACTCTTGTACCTAATGATTTTTGTTCTTTCCCTTCTATCTCAGCTTTAATTTTTAAAATAAATTGATTAAATGACATAAAAGGGTACTAATACCTCACATGATACATCAATCTATATGAAAATTAGGGTAAAATTAAATAAATACTCCGTACATAGTAAACTAAAAGTTACAAAAATACTTGGTCAATGGTCAGTGATTTTATGTTACCATATTTTTGAACTTAATCATTTTTGTTCTTTCCTTTTAATTTAAATCTCAAATTTAATTTCAAAATTAAATTGATTAAACCGCATGCTGCATACGGCGGTGCTAAGAGCCTAAGACCATGTATTATGGAGCTTTACCCGCGGGCGTGAAGGAGGCGTCACACCCCGTCACGGCATGATCACCGCCATACTACGGATGTGACAAATGTGGCTTGATGGTGATGATATGCATTGCTCTTTTTTTTTTAATTTTTTTCTCAAATCAATCAAAATTTAACACATCTTTACACCTCATTACTTCCAACCACACCCACCACAACACTCATATTTTCATCACTTCACATAAAATATCTTTACACCTCGTCAACCTCGTCATAACACATTGCCTAAAACGAGGGCCTGTTTGGTGAGTTTTGAATATATAATATGATATGAATTTTGAAATTTAGAAGAAATGATATGAGTTTCAAAATCTAAAATAAAGTTAGTTGGATAGATTTAAAATTATGATTTAATTAGTGATTGTCAGAGGTCACCAGCAACGTGTGAGATTGGTGGTGGCAATGGTAGTTGGTGACGAGGGATAATCAACGGTTGAGGGGAATATCAAATCCTCTCATTAATATCTCACAATATCAAACCCCTCAATTTTGAAGATTTTTGATATTTAGATCGAATTCAAATTCTTTTTATGCATCACAATACACCAAAAAAGAAATTTAATTTTAGGAGATATGAAATTTTATGTCCCCTCCGCTCATCAAATGGACCTCAATGTTTTTTCCAACAAATCAACTCCACCAAAATTGGTTATAAGCACAGGAAAAGTTTTATACTCTTACATGTCCACCCACTGCACCTATTGACAAGATTTGCTCAAACCTGACATGTGAAAGGGTAGTTTTTCAAATTTGGGTAGCATTAAGGTTTAAATTTGTGACCTTTTGGTCAATAAGATTCTAATACTTCTCAAAAAGCTTAAACCTTAGTTGTAGGCCCATGATAGATTTTGTACTCAAACAATTTTTTGAAAAATTGGCTTATGTATTTTATTTCATCCTTCTAGAAGAAATTCTCATTTGTTATGGGCATTCTAAAAAACCTCGCATGTTTTTACACAAGTAAAAACACACACTTTATTCTATTTTAATTTAAAATAATGAATATGTATCTTACAAGATTTTTCTTTCATTTTTTGAAAGGAAAAGAGAATATCACTACGCTCAAATCAACATCTAAACATCTTTACAAAATTGGGTGGTTCTCTCATAATAACAATAATACTTTTTAATAATTCTTTTTGAAATATGTGAAAATCAAATTAAACATCTCATTCACCATAGTCTTTATCCAATTTTAACTTTTGCACTCAACTAAGATCGGCAATTAATCTATAATTAAAAAAATTATATGATAGAATAATGAGTAAATTTTATAAATTATCCCTAATTACAGATGGTTTTCCATATTTAGTATCCAATCCTTAGATACTCCATAAATGATCCTCAATTTTAGAAAGTTATTCCATAATTAGACCTTCAGAAATTATTTGTGGAACAAATATTTTTCATATATATTTGGCCTTAAGAACCATTTATAAAATATTTAAGAATTGAGGACTAAATATGAAAAACTACTCGTAATCGGAAACAATTTATGAAATTATTCTTATATTTATATTTAATATATATTTTATCTAGATAGTGTTGAATTTTAATAGTTTTTAATGCAAAAAAATCAAAACTAGCTAAATAATGGAAGTAATTGTATTTTCTGAAATAAAGAACGTAAAAGTTGTTTCTAATAAACCGATATTACTCCCGAGGAAGCACGGTTCCGTTGGAGCGCTTTTGACCAAGGGTTTGAATTGGTTTTTCGATGTCAGGGATACACCAAAATGAGATATCTCATTTGTACACCAGGTAAACAAAGACACTTAATATATGTGATCACAAATATTAAGTGCTTGTGTTTACCTGGTATAAAAATGGGTCCCCATTTTGATGTACCTCTAGATTTATTCTTATAAATTTAGCAATTCATGTTGAGAAATGAGAACTGAGTATGGGGGACGAAGTTTATTTATTTATTATTGATTATTTGATAAATAAAGTATTTGGTGTACGACATTCGATGTATTATTGAGCGTATAATTTATATATTTTTTATTTTCATATCAATTTGTCATTAAAATAATTTTAAAAATAATATGACTTTGCAGTTATTCGAAGACTGACAAACATTGTGAAGTAGAGAAAGTAGATAAAGAGTGCTTCTTTGGTCAATCTTGGGTGCATACCAATTTTGTGAACTTCACACATAAAAAAAATCTTTTTTATTTTTAATTTCAAAAAAATATTTATTTTAGTTTATATTTATTTTAAAAGTAAAGAAATACTTATTATTTTAGTCATATACTCCCTCCGTCCCAAAAAGATTTACATGTTTCAAAAAAATTGCATCCCACAATTTCTTCTCATTTCTATTAAAAACCACTTTTACCCATAGTTTTCAGAACCGAACCGGTGATCGAACCGGTCAAGGCACTGGTTCACTGGTTTACTGGTCAAACCAGTGATTCGAGTGGTTGAACCGGTGGTTCAAACATTTTTAATAAATAGATAAATAAATAAATAAATAAATAAATAAATACACACACACACATTGTGGCATTGAATTAAAAAAACTAATATATGATTAATAAAATAATATTTCCTCTATTTATAAATAAAGAATTGATGTTTTACTAAATTTATAATTTAACTTAATTTACTTGAGTTGTTTCATTAAATAAAAAAACTTACTTATTTAAAAAATCTTAGAAATAAAAAGTGATTTGAATTTTTTTTAAACATTTTATCTAGTATTTAAAAATATATATAAAATATTTGTGTGATATGCACTCCATATAAATTACCTCAATGGGTTTTGAATTTTAGTAAAAAAAACTATATATACTTAAAAAGTATTTGATAAAAAATGTGAATAAAGAATATAAAAAACGAATAGTTGAAAGTTCCTACGAGGCATTGTAGCAGAGATGGCTTGGAGAGGCTCTTTACTCCCATGTAGTCTGTGTTCAAATCCCAGGCGTGCATTTACCGTCCAATTAAAACTAATTACAAAAAGCTGACAGTTAAACAAGCAACAAACTCCGGGTAATTGACGAAGGAGACCAAGGAGTGATGATTGATGGTATCTTGCTTATGAAAATGTCTTCGTCTAAGAATTAATATATTCCTTCCATATTATAAATCCACTAGATTGTGATTTTTCCGAATCAAATTAAATTAATTTTAAATTAAAAATAAATTAAATGATGCTTTAATGAATCCAAAAAATTATCATTATTATATTCGCTCCGTCCCAAAATGTTTTATACAGTACTTTTTACAAAATAGAGCAAAATTTCAAGTTTTTTTAATATATTTATCTAAAGATTGGTATAGAAATAAAAACTAAAACTTACACATTTAAAAACTATGTAAAAAATTCTACAAAATAAAAAGTGAAAATAATATTTTATGTTATTAAATAATCAATTAAAACACACAAATAAATAAAAGTTTCGATGATTTTTTAAAAGTGAAGTGCATGTGTAATCCTTTTTGGGACTGAGAGATTATTAGAAATTATAATAAATTTTTAAAAACTATTTTATATTAATATGCTTTGCACAAATGTACAGAGGATACATGTACTCATGAGTGGCCCGGAGGGTGTGCAAAGGGGCCAACCGCACAGGGTGTACTAGAAAAGATTTTAAGAAAATCAAAAGGGATTCTCAAATTCTTGAGCTTGTGCATAGTGGCTTGTGTGATTTTCATGCAACTCTATCTATAGGAAACAATAAATATATGATCACTTTGGTAGATGATGTCTCTAGGTTTCTTATGTATATCTTTTACCGGTTAAGGATCAAACGTTAGAAACTTTTAAGATATACAAAATTGAGGCATATTTTCATAAAAATGACTTGGATAAAACTCTTCACACTGATAGGGGAGTTATATATTTTGATCCAATTTATTTTCAATCTGTTGGCATAATTAATGAGACCACTACTCCCGATACACCACAACAAAATAGTGTAGCCGAGCAAAATATTAGGACTCTAGAGAAAATGGTAAATTCTATGCTTTCTTACTCTGAGTTAGAGTGAAGAATTTCTGGGAGAGGCTATGCTAACAGCCTGTTATTTATTAAATAAGGTTCCTAATAAAAGGAGCAAAATTACCCCCATTGAATATGTTGTACATTCTAAGGTGTATATGTTCCATGTCATTGAATTTAATAACTCAGTTGGTTTTAATACTGTCATAGAGCCAAGAGATGCAATCTTTGATTAGAATATGTTCTCATCCATATTTAGACCAATATGAATCGTTCTACGCAATTCTCCCACGCTAAATCAAGATTCGTCTAGTAGTGACTTAGTTCCTACTAATGGATCATTCGTTCTTACAGTAGGTAGGGGAAGCAAAAAAGGTAGAATTACTAAATCCATTGGCTCGGATTTTCAATTATATTTCGTTGAAGGTTCTAGGAATGAAACTTTATTTCAATATCAATATCCGATTTTATTTCAAATTTTATTTCGTTGAAGCAGATCCTAGAACATATACTGAAGCTATAGTTTCAAGGGACATGGTACTATTTGTCAATTTTGCCCTTCTTTTATAATGGAGTAAGATATGACGTGAAGAATAGATGGTGTCATAATTAGAAAATATTATTAAATTACTCATTTTAAGGCTCACTTTTTTTTGTTTTTGAAAAGTTTTGTGGGATTGAGAAAGTACGTACTACCATACACATGTAAAAATGTAAGATAAAAAAGAGTAAATTGTATAAATTGTCGTTCATAAAAGGATATTTTTCATTTAATCTTCAATTCTAAAAGATTGCATTTGTGGTTTTCAAAATTTTAGAACTACTCCATAATTAGTTCTTTGATTTTAATATTATTTTACATATATAGTCCACAAAGGACTAATAATGAAATAGCACGGTAATTAAATATCGCAAACTGTGAATGCCTATTTTTTAGAATTAAGAATTATATATGAAAAATCTCATGTCATAAAGGATCATTTATAAAAAAATCAATAAAAGATGTTCAAAGGATTCTTAAATTTGCTTTAAAGTTTCCTTATTCAAACAAATTGGTAGTCCGTAATTTTTTTTTTTTGGTTTACTACGAAGTAAATAATTATATGTCCCACCGTCCCTCTACAAAAATTCGTTCCTCAAAAGAAAACACAATCTAAAAATGCTTCTCCATATAAGTACGAAAATTTTCATAACCTTTAAGAAAAAGTGCCCAAACTTTTAGACTTATAGTTACAGTAATTAACAGTTTCCATATATAAGTGTGAAAATACAACCCAAGTTTCATGAATTCTGTAGAACAAAACTACTTAAAGTTCAGTAAAGAGTGTTTTCCCAAATTCCAAATGATGATTACAATTTGACTAGTGAACGGACAAGTGGCTTATACTCCGTAATTTGTTTTTTTGACACATTCAGTTTCCAATTTTTTGGACTAGTCACTCCCAATTTTTCCTTATAAAAATTAAAACTAAAAACGAATATATGTGAGTTGTGCAAAATGAATAAAAATGTACCCTGGAGTATAGTATTTTCTTATAGAGAGTAGAATAAAGTAGTGGAATAAAATATTAGAGAGCTCCTATATATGAGTTCTTTTTATCTTTTATAATTAAGTTTTAAGACATTTCTATATATATATATATATATATATATATATATATATATATACATACATATATATATATACACACACACACACACACACACACACACATATATATATATATATATATATATATATAGGGCCGGTTCCCGTGAGAATGCACCTTGTGGAGAGAAATGAGAATAAAATCTAGCCGTCAGATCTGATGCATCGTGCGGCTCAGATTGCATCCTGTGCTCAGATTTTGAGATAGTGCATTTTCGAAGGTTTATGGTGCATTTCGACGTGATGCATTTTCGAACCATTTTGGTGCATCTAATTTTGATGAAATCTTGACCCTTAGATCTCACAATCTAAAGCACCAGATTCATTCTCATTTCTCTCATAAGATTGCATTCTCACCAGAACCAATATATATATATATATATATATATATATATATATATATATATATATATATATATATATATATATCTGTGTGTGTGGGCTTCTCCCCTGTAGAGATGGTCACAAGGTTGATTGTTGAACCACACCAGCCGGGTTCGATCCCCAGAAGTTGCAAATTTGGAAGAATTTTAAAGAGTTAATTGTGATGGCATGGGGTAGCAAAAATGATGGGTGACCCCCTCAGAAGTAGATTTGGGCTTATGGGGTTGGGCTTTAGATTAGGGGTGTTCATTCGGTAAAACCATACCGAACCGAACCAAAATTTCGGTAAACCGAAAATTCGGTAATATTATATTCGTACCAAATACCGAACCGTATTCAATCAGTTCGGTACGGTTAATACCGAAATGATTTCGGTTTGGTATTCGGTAATACCAAAAAAACCAAAAATTTCATTTTTTTCATTTATACTTCACTTTTGTTTTTATTTTCAATTTGTACCACAAATCTCATTCAACATTTAAAGAAATTAGAAATACTTTATATTTTTTAGCTATAGTTAGTCATAAATTACTTAGTTTTTCATATTATTAAAAGATTATCGAAGCACATGATTTTGATCTTATAAAAAAACCGAAATATAAAAAAGAAATAAAAAATGTTTAAAAGATCTTACCTTTAGTCATCGATAATTTATTGCCTACGAAGTGAGGTCAATGTATTGATCATTTAGAATAAATGAAACAAAAAAATTGAAGAAGAAAGAGTCAAATAGTAAGCATGAGAAAATTTAGCTNGAAATTAGAAATACTTTATATTTTTTAGCTATAGTTAGTCATAAATTACTTAGTTTTTCATATTATTAAAAGATTATCGAAGCACATGATTTTGATCTTATAAAAAAACCGAAATATAAAAAAGAAATAAAAAATGTTTAAAAGATCTTACCTTTAGTCATCGATAATTTATTGCCTACGAAGTGAGGTCAATGTATTGATCATTTAGAATAAATGAAACAAAAAAATTGAAGAAGAAAGAGTCAAATAGTAAGCATGAGAAAATTTAGCTAGATATGAAGTATTTTTTTTAAAAATTGAAATTGTGAATAAAAGGAAGGATAAAATAAGGTAGACCACTATATGAATTGCTAGGACTCAAGGTTAGAATTCAAACTTCAAAATATTTAAAATAATAAAATGAAGTAATAATTTGGTATTCGGTAAAAACCGAATTACCGAATTATTGGTGCAAACCGAACCGAAAACCGAATTTTAGCAAAAAGAAAAACCGAATACCGAACCAAATTATTCGGTTTGGTTTCGGTACGTACCGAATTTTTCGGTTTCGGGACGGTTCGGTCGGTTTACCGAATTGTGCACACCCCTACTTTAGATTGGACTTACTTTGGGCTTTGTATAGTGGGCTACCTACCTCAGGTGTTAACGGCCCCGGGGTAGTCACGAGGTTAACACGCCTCGGGCCCCCTGCTTGTAAAAATGTTTATGTTTTATCTAAAAATTAATATGAATACTTATACCTAAAAAATTATCAATGACGCCACACGGACACAGAACACTTGCAATGGGCGTCAGCGCTACCATTATCGTGTCTCACCCCGCCCCCCTATTTCTGTTTAAATTAGTTCTTTGACATGATATGAAAGGCTTGATTACCAAAAGTTCACGAGTTTAGATCTCACCGCCACCCAGTTTTTTTAAAAACAAAATTAACGTGCAAGGTTCGAGATAAAAAATAAATCTCTCTAGCTTGTTTGTGAGGGGTGTGTTAGAAATAAAATCTATCTTGGACCTACTACCACAAGTTTAAGCGTTTGGTTGAGTTGGTTTCTTGACATGATGTCCGTCTAGACGTTCATTCCTAGCGGTCCTAGTCTTTAGCGCAGTTGTTTGTGTGAAATGTATATCCAATGGCATGTGACCTGTTTAACTTGATTTCTCGTCTGGAAGTCGATATCCATTATTCAGCGACTAGTGGTCCTATTAAGTAAGATTCCATTCACATGTGGTCAATAAAGTTAGGTTTGAAATGGCCTGATCGTGTACTTGAAGAGTTGAGGGGGTGTTAAATATATATATTGTACTCCACATGGGAAAAGCGAGAAGAAATAAATGTTATACAAATTCTTGAGTTGAACTTAGTAATAATTGATTGATTCAATCTTTTAATACTCCCTCCGTCCCGGAGTATTTGTCCAGTTTTGATTTTTGAAACTGTTCATCTAAGCACTTTGACTCATCAAATTCTCTCAATGTGTAAGCCTAAATATAGTTATGTGTGATCTTGTTTGATTTGTCTTAACATATAGATTATTAATATATAATTTCTATAATTTTTTAATATACAAATTACAAGATAAAATGGATTAAAGAAGTGTATTGGATGGTGTGTAAAAATGAAAGTGGACAAATACTCTGGGACGGAGGTAGTATGTTTTAGCTAGGTACCTTATGTTCCAATCAAATTAGTCTTATCCCAATCTTAAAATTCTTTCAGCCACGGCNGTAATAATTGATTGATTCAATCTTTTAATACTCCCTCCGTCCCGGAGTATTTGTCCAGTTTTGATTTTTGAAACTGTTCATCTAAGCACTTTGACTCATCAAATTCTCTCAATGTGTAAGCCTAAATATAGTTATGTGTGATCTTGTTTGATTTGTCTTAACATATAGATTATTAATATATAATTTCTATAATTTTTTAATATACAAATTACAAGATAAAATGGATTAAAGAAGTGTATTGGATGGTGTGTAAAAATGAAAGTGGACAAATACTCTGGGACGGAGGTAGTATGTTTTAGCTAGGTACCTTATGTTCCAATCAAATTAGTCTTATCCCAATCTTAAAATTCTTTCAGCCACGGCTTCCGCCGGGGCTTCCTTCGCAGTAGTGGGCTCTAGCCACACGCCTCGCCCCGCGGTGTGGCGCCCCTCTCCCTACCCATTGCAAGTGCCCATAGGTGCACCTAAACTTTTTGGATTTTGTATACTATTTTGATCTCTTACACACTATTAGCGAGCCTTTCCAAAAGTCTGATAAGCCTAGCGAATGAAAATTATATGAGTTTTTTTGGGACCTTGTATAATATTTTGATCTCTTATACTATTAGTGAGCCTTTCCAATAGTCTTATAAGCCCACCGAATAAAAATTATGAGTTTTTTTTAGATCTTGTATAATATTTTGATCGTTTACATTGTTGGTGTGGCTTTTCGAAAGTTTATGAGTATATAATTAAATCCACATATCAAATATAAACCTTAGGACCACGAAATTATTATTTCCGAGCAGATTCACTTTTCCTACCTATTAAAACAAAGTTAGGGCCAGCATACTCATCTACTCCATACAATGCAACCAGTTGAGTACTCCCTCCGTTCTTTTAAACCCTTCCCATTTTAACTTTAGGCTAACTTTCCAATTTTACCCATGATGTGATGTGTAAAAGTAAGAAGTGATAGTTTGGTTATTAGTGAAAAAGTATGATGTGATAGGTAGGGCATGAAAATTAGGGATAAAAGTTGTTTTTTTCATAGAAAGTATGAGTGTTTTATGAAATTGAAAAAAGTGAAAAGAGAAGGTTTTATGGATTGGAGGAAGTAAAAAATTTAGGATGCTAGCTTATTGCTAGGGTTAGGGGAGAGAGTCAAGATGAGGGTCAACCATCAACATTTTTTTCCTAGGAAATTAATTAAGTGAATCGTGATTGCTTCTTGAAAAATTGACTTGATCTTTAAGTCTTGACTGTATCATACTATAAGTAGTCCTTCTCCTTCACCACGACATATTCTTTAATTTTTCAATACATTTCCAAGAAATATCTGAATCCAAAACATGAGTTTAATTCGAAGAATATATCGGAGTATACTTTCGTCATTCTTTATTAACTCTTTATTATGACTTTCATGATATATCATAAAACACAAATGAATTCAGATATAAAATATATTTACATCCATTCATTTTTTAGTGTATCATTAAAATCATATAATAAAAAGTTACTCCCTCCGTTCCTGAGTATTTATTTATTTTTTACTTTTTATGGTCAAATTGGTAAACTTTGACCTCAAATTAAATAAAAATGATATTAGATATTGATACAAAAATAGTTTTATTAGATTTTTTATATCAAATATTTTCAAAATACAAGTATTATTTTATCTAATTAATACTCCCTCCGTCCCAAAAAGTTTGTTACGTTTAGAAAAAACTGTGTCCCGTAAAATCCGTTACATTTCAATTACAAAACCACTTTTACCCCTTACTTTTTCATACCCTACCTATCACATCATACCTTTTTTCTAATAATCTACCCATCACATCCTACTTTACCCATCACATCAAGAGTATTTTTGGAAAGTCAATACCAAAATATCCCTCCCTTAATTTCCCAAAAAGTCAAACCGTCCCATTCTTTTTGGGACGGAGGGAGTATATAATATATATTTTATTTAATTATAAGTCAAAGGTTGAAAACAGTTGATCGAAAAAGTCAAAACTGGACAAATACTCAAGGACGGAGGTAGTAATAAAGAATAAAAAGAGTAGTAAGTTATTATTCTCTAAGATCTAGAAAACAAAGTCAAGTCATGGAGGTGGTTTCAGGAGAAAGAAACTTCATGTACCGGAATAATTTTGAAAAAATGAGAGCTGAAGACCTTTTGACGTACACCAAAGAAGGATTGTGACCTGAAGTTAGATTCTCTCCATTCATGAATTAAAAGACAATGCTAAGAAAATTATATATTTCATTTGTACATTAAGTAAAAATGCATATAGACATACTTAATATCCGTGCGTGCACAAACATAGAATGCTTGTGTGTGTCTGTTATTGCTTGATATACGAATGAAATATTGATTTTGATGCATGCGTGTATCCCTAGCATTATTTTGAAAGAATTATAAATAAAAACATTTAATTATGCGTGTGGCAATTACCACATGTCCACGTTAGATGTATCAATGCTCATGCACGTCATTTGGATAGGCATTAACATAATTTGGTCAGATTTGTAAAAAACAAAAATATAGGGTGTTTAATTAGAACTAAAAGACAAACTCAATTAAACTTTGTGGGTGCAATTGTCAAAAGAGGGAAGATAGTCATGGTCAAGACTGGGTGGAGGTTTATCTGGAGGTAAGAGAGGTAGTAACTATCAATTTTGTGAACATGACATCATAGGTGTACAGTACTGTCATTTGTTGACATTATTCTATGTGTATTCTTTAAAATTTCATTATTTAATAAGATCAATTGTTATCAAAAATATATATAGATATATGAGGGATTTATAAGATGAATTAAGTGGGAAGGAAGAAACAAGAAATGAATAATGTATACGCTTATGCATCCAAGCTACACTTTTGGTGCAAAATTGCGGCGTCAAAGATGTCGAAATTTTCCGTGCATGTTGATTTTTATGGGAATGTCGGTTGTTAGTTTGAAAAAAAATACTCCCTCCGTCCGGAAATATTCTTCCCGTGTTGACTTGGCACGCTTATTAAGGAATAGTAAAAAAAAATGTAAAATTTTCAAAAGTGCACATACTATAAACTTTTAAATCTCTTTTTATTATTAAAAAGTACTAAAAAAGTATATTTGTGATAAAATAGAAAGGTATTATTGATATTTATCCTTAAAAAGTATACTAAAAAAGAAAATGGGAAGAATATTTCTGGACGGACCAAAAAAGAAAGTGGGAAGAATATTTCCGGACGGACCAAAAAAGAAAGTGGGAAGAATATTTCTGGACGGACCAAAAAAGAAAGTGGGAAGAATATTTCCGGACGGAGGGAGTACAAATTTCAGCACATGAGAGGCTTTTACCAGAGGGAATTCCTCTTTATAGATGGACATATAGGCATGTAGATTGTAGAAAAACTTGGTGGTAAGACATTGGTATAATGGTAATTAACTTTTTTTAATCAACAATAATAAAAAAAGATTAAGAATTAAAAGAAAAATATTGGTAAAACTTTAAAAGGAGGGATGGGGGGGGGGGGGGTCGTGCATAATTTGATGTTAAATAAATTTAGTCTTTTAAAAAAAGTGGAGTAAAATATACTTTGACGTATTCTTCGAATTGTATATTCTAGTCTCCTTGATTAATGTTTGATGTCCCGTTTTATTTAACATCATGATATTCCAAAAAAAACTTGAATGTCTTTCCTTTTAATCCGTTACAAAATGATTTGAATGCTTTTATATTTGAAAAATTTTTTTCGACTCAAAAAATTTTCTTTCTTTTGTGTACTTCGAATATTTTAATGACACATTTTTTACTTTACTAAAATAGAAAATTCTATTGTCAACTTAAGATCCATCATGGACCTACATATAAGAAAATTATATTAAAAACATTCTAATTACTTTGATAGATATTTACTTTAATTTAAAAAAAATTATATAAAAAGGTACACAAAAGTGGTATTCATTCAAAGCGCACAATAGAACCAGCTAAAATTTGTATTCAATCAAACTACTTAGCACATCTTTTTTGAATGGAGAAAGGTAGCAATCACTTTGGAAAAAATCACAACAAAAAGATATTGAGCATTTTGCATTATTTTCCCTGAACTTTTTAAAAATTGCACGGGTTCGTCTCGAACTTTAAAAGTTGCATCAATGTCCTCTGAATTTTTAAAAATATTGCACTAATGATCTCTCTATCTGTGTCTCAATCCTGAAAAAAACTTTGGATATTAAATTTCATAAAATTTAAGAAACGTATTAAACAAATGATTGAATGAAAATTAACTTGTGGACAGAGCTAGATTGTTGAACCAAGGAAAATGAAAAGTTCGAATAAAGTTTATATTCAGATCGGAAAAAATCATAATAGAAAGTGTAAAGTTTATTAAGAATGAATGAAATAACAACCATGCTACTCTTAGACAAAAAAGTATACCCCAAAGTTACACCAAAGATATACACTAACATTGTAATAGTTCCCACGGACACAAATTAAAATGCTAGTGTGTTAACAAAAATTTTGTACTAACATTTTGTGCCCGTGTAAACTATCATCCTAGCATTACACTGACACAAACATAAGGTGCAAACCTACGATGTACAAATTGGGGTACAAATAGCTTAATCCAACATGAAATAATACTATGAAAGCATGGTAAAGAAATACCGAGTATCTCATTAGCTTGTTTTATTTTATTATTCATGTAGTGTTTTTTAATATCTCTACTCTTTTGACACTGGCCCTCAATTCTTTTTGATCGACCTCAAATAATGTCTTGAAATTTTTGGAGCATGAGCAATGACAAGTAAAAAAATGGATTGTCAGACGGTTGTGTGGAGTATTTTAACCAATCAAAATCAATTAAGTCATCAGCACGTGGCAAGTGAGTGGAGTGACATTCTTTCCAATGGCAAGTCACTATTTTTGTCAGTTTTTAAATAATTTTTAATTATTTAAAAATTAGTTTACTTATCTTTTTTCATAAATAGATGCACTCTTTTTTTAAAAAAAATCTTCTTTTTTACAAAAAAAAGAAAAAAAAGAAAAGAGATGCCATGGCAAAACCTTTTAACCACGCGAATCAAATGCAACATTGGGGTGATGTGGAAGTGCGTTGCAGGCAGTGAGTTCGGAATTACACCCACAGATTTGCACCTTATGATGGATTAATTAGTACGGAGTCACCAAAAAACTAGAGCTAGCATATGTAGTATAATTATTATGAATATCAAATTAAAGTACATTATTGAGTGATTAGCAGACCACACAAAAAAAGGCTATCCCATAATCATATGAGTTAGTTTGGTTATATAGACTCTTTAGAGTAGTCATTCATCTTCTTCCATCTATTTACCTCTTATTCCTTTGCGTATCAATGAAATCCAACAGTTATTCTGGATAGTATATTATATTGCATTGCATATTAATTAAATAAAATAAATAATACTTAATAATGTATAAATAATACTTAATGATGTCTAATGGAAGGAATTATGGTTGGTTGACATTTACTCAGATAATGACTAATGGATAATGTCCAATATATGATCATATGTTTGGATCACCTCTAATCGCGCAATTTTATATTTTTAAACTTTGTGTCAATTCAAAGGCAAAGCCTTTTATCTAGATGAGGGGAGTAAGTGGACATTTCAAATAGATTAAGAAGCTCGGGTGGTGTAGCTCACATGGTTGAAAGGTGAGGGCGAAAGGGAATAAAATCAAGTTTGAATCCAGACCAATAGTTAAAAAGAATTATCATGCATGAAATTCTTACATGTATCATGCATAGAGTTCACTATTCTTTTAATTTCAAGCATATTGAGATTATAATTTTACTATCTACCTCCAACTTACTTTCGGAACTAATATACTTGGAGACCCTGGAGGTTGAGGTTCAACCTTTTACAAACAGGCTACGATAAAGGAAGCAAGTTTAATATTATATCAAATCATGGGTTATTTTCAGTCAAATGTTACCCATACTAGAGGCAAGAATGACACTCCATCGATCTCTAAGGGTCCCTCAATACCGACTGGACAGCAAGCAGTAAGATAAGAGTCTATAAATTGAGCTATATATGTATAATCTCAATCAAATCAGTATGTAAATCGAGCTATAATTTCAATCATGCAAGTCAAATTTTACTATACCCATGCTATGAACCTAAACATAAGTCGTTGTTTAGTCACTAGAGTAGTTACTAGGGGTGTTCATAACTTCACACATTCCCTCATCCCCACAAAAGACTTTTTTTTCTCCTGAATAAATGAAATCATTGAAAGTGGTCTATTTGATAATTGGGAGAGCCTCTTTGATGACTTTTTCAATGGAGCTTTAAACCCTTAAGTACACGGCATAATAGTAACTTGGAAAAATCATTATAAATCTGGTGGGGTCTTGCAGATTTAGTGTGCTTTACTTTTTGATGGTTCAAAGCCGGTGGTAAGCACTCCATTCCACTCATTCCATTGTACTTTCCTTAATTTATAAAAAGGATAAACCTCATGCTACCCATATTTTCCTTTTCGGATCATGCTAGAAACATACTGTAACTCTTTGACGGATGATGATAATTACAGATGATTTTATACACATATACAGATATACAGACACTAGCCATTAATGTTCATAGATGTCTTTTGCATGTATATGTATGAATCATCTATAATTATAATTTGTGGGCACACCTGTGATGGGTTCCTAACATCTTTGTTCCTTTTAATGTCAAGATTTGTTACTAATAGGGACTATGTCGTCTTAGGACTCCAGGGTAGGCATAATTATCCTATATGTCAATTTTTTCATTCTAAATTTGTTCTCTCCATAAAACTTAATTACTTAATTTTAGTTTTATTCAGCTCGGTGAAAAAAATTATTTTGAGATGCAAAAACAACCACGTAGTACTTTGTTTTGTTTATAGAATGGGTCCTCACAATCCCTCAGAAAAATTATGTAGCTTTGTCTTGGTAATAATGGCAAATTTATAATTAAAAAATATATATTAGAATCACTACGTTGTTTCAGAACGGCTCTATGTTGTTTCAAAATGAACATATTTTATACTTGTATGAAATTTGGACTAGAAATATACACGAAAGTTGTATGTAGAAATAATAGAAACTGACTAGATTACAAATACTAACATAAGTAATACTACCATAACTGTTATTATTATAATTGTCTAACATCTCCTCTCTACTGAATTAGTGTCTCAAGTGGAAGCCTAAAAACAAGAGTTTGGAACTGCAAAGAAAATAACACCTTGATAAGTAAGTTTACAAGAAGTAGATAGACAGATATTCGTTGTGTGACTAATAATATTGAGACTGATGACGAAGATTTTCTTTTTTCCTCTTTTTTGACCCAAGAATTTAACATGTAGTTACCCATTTAATGCGTAATGACATTCATCTTAAGCATTGTACCGCACGTGAATGCCATCGTTAACTCATTTGTTGAACTTTGGCACGTACTACACTTTGAGTTGCAATCACTTGTGACTTGTTATAGTGACGTTATAGAAATTTAAATTTATTTATACCTCTAGTTGAAAAAGTTTCACATTAGTTGAAATGATTAGATTCGAAATGGACTATTACTAGTGATGCACCATTTCTTCTTATTTATTGTGTAAATTGACCACTTGTTTTTTTAATGCACTTAGAATTTTAATATCTTCACTTCTTTTTTATATTATTTCACTTGTTATTTTTCCAAGAGGAAGGTTAATGAATATAAGTATATAACACAGATTAATTATTAAATATCTTAATAAACTTTAACCAGATTGATGTGTTGTTAGATTTATTGCTTACCTCTAGCGGGATGAACAGAAGTATTGTCCTGAATAACTGCTTTTTAAAAAATCCTTTGCTACACACTCGTGGTAGCAACGATCAAATCAAAACACTCATTGTACAGAAATATATATGATGGAAAGCTACAAAATACACCACGATCTATATTGGTTTGGCATAATGTATGCATCTAATCTCTGAACAACTGTGTCCAAGTCTTCACTTACCACCCTGACACTCCACCACTCCACCAGACTAATTAATAGTGTTAAGCAAAGCGTACAACTCAAGAACTTGAATTTACAAGTATCTTATTTTACTAACAATGACTTGATTTCACAAGTCATAATTTCTTCCAATCTACCTAATGTTTGATATCATTAACAAAAATGATTTATGCACAAATTACTTGTACCCTGTTCTTTTAAGTTGGAATTCCAGAGGTAAGTTGGGTGTTGAAAAATTAAGAGTTGGAATGAACTAGAAAGAGTTAGAAAAAACTAGAAGATTTTTGCATATACATCTTTACATTTTTTTGTAATTATAGTTCACTTTATGTAAGTGAAGACCGAACTGGTTTAAGGATATTCAATTTAACAATAGATATCTTAAATATACATTTTTACATTTTTTGTAATTATAGTTTTTATTATTTTTTATTATTTCATAATTAGATTAAAGTTCAAGGTCAGTTCGGTTATTGTCGATTTTGATTTATTTTTGCCCGAGGTTTGGTTAGTTCGGTTTTGGGCCGAAACTGGCCGAACCGACTCGATGTGCAAGAAAGTAGTGAACTTAACTTGGGTTTCGATTTTTGGGATGCCTGCCGGTTCGGCCCATAATTAATGGGGCCCACAACTTTTAATGACAGGTTCGAGCTTTAAGTCCAAGTGCGCAAGCCCGCCCGTCCAAGCCCAAATTTTACCCACATATAACATTGGTTACTTACTAGTTGGGCCATTAGGTATTCTAGGCCTAGATTAGAAATCTCAATTGGGTTTCAGTGTGTGTTTAAGGTTTGGTTCAAACATATTTTAACCAAACTGCTATGTAAAATATGTTTCTAAAGTCAAATTTATTATTTATATATTCCTCGTATTATATTTGGTACGAATATTTCTACTAAGAAAATATTTGAAGAATTATATTATTTTATTCAACCCTTTTAGGGGTATTTTAATTAAAATAAGTTGTGAACCGCTAATAAATAAGTGACTTTTTCTTAAACTTGTTGTCTAAGAGCATCATAAATCATAATGATTCTCTTAAATTGAAGGTTATCGGTTCAAACCCCAATAAAGATAGTAATGCTATTAATTTTAACAGGTTGAGAATGTATGCAAAAATATTACAGTATATTGAAACAAAGTTATTAGTGTTCAAAAAATTAAATTATTGTATACTCCATATACATAAATATAAATTACTGTGTTCTCTATTTATAAAAAAATTTATGTTTCATATTGTTTCTTTCTCCTCCCTTTAAACTCCAAGTGTACAATTTCCATTTACTTGATCTTTGTGGCCGGCCAAAGTGCATACCATTTAATGAGCCAATACAAAAAAAGATATTTTCCTATAATTAAAGATTCTTATCTCTAAACACTACTGAAAGCCTCATTGCAATTTCATCTCTGCCCTTGTTCTGGATCGCCAATCAACCTGCCAAATCGGCAACCGGGTGAAACTGTTGTGTGGGGCGTTCAGGAGAATACGGATCATCAATTTTACAAACAGATATGTGTCTTATTCAAAATGTTGTCACGATGTCAAATTTTGACTCCAAAGTCATTTCAACTTATGGGGTGCAATTGAAGGGGGTGGGGGTGTGTGTTCGGGCCGGGGAAAGTGGGAGGGTTAGGGGTAGGAACCGTCAATTTTACGAACGGGACATCGGAGCGCCCCCGGGTCATCGAATGACATTGCGGGCAATGTCATGGGAACTTTGGTGTAATATTATACCACTATTGAAAAATTATGTTTTAAACTTTTAATAGTATTCATAAGATAATTTCCTCAATTAAAAAAATGTTCAATTTGTTTATTTTTAAAAAAAGTCCAATTAGACTTTCCTCAAAAGTGGCCCACGTACGTTCAATGAATGCAAACATCACTGCGCAACTTCAGTGGAAGGGGAAGGTGGAACGCCGATGACCAGACTCCATGTGACGGTTTGGGAGAAGAAAGAAGGGCTAATGGCATCCCTTTTTGACTCCTTTGTCCAATTAAATCTCTTCTTTCCCACAATTTCTCGCCATTTTCACCCGGAATCTTCTCTCGCTCGCTATGGAACTTGCTCTGACGTCTACCTACCTGCCGGAGTATCCCCATTTCTGCCGGAATTCAAGAACGCCCTTTACTCTCCGGTCCCGCCGGAGATCGTCGGAGGTCACCATGGCCTTAAACAAGACCAGAATCGAAGGGGTGAGTGAGGAACTCAACTCTATTGCTTCCCAGAACTTGGATTTCGCTCCGGCCCGGAGACGGGTCAGATCCGCTTTTCTCCCGGTCCAGCAGCAGCTTGATCACCTCTTGTTCAAGGTCTTGTTTGTTTTGACTAGTAATTTTTCTTTTTAAATCTCTGTTCCAAGTTTGATTTTTCCCCAAATCCCATTCACAAATTGATTGATTCATTGTTTTCTCTTGTGGTTGCTTGTGGCTAGATGTCTCCTGCTGGCATCAGAACAGAGGAGGTAAATTTCTCCATTCCAATTTTTTTTAATCATGAATTCTTGACTCCATATTTGCAGTAATCATCATCATCATCATTGTAGAATTATGATATTCCAACTCAAAACCAAATGATAATGGATGACATGAAGTAACTCATATTCGTTTGTTCGATGTGGGATGATTTCTTCAATATATTCTTAAATACCCGTATTCGTCTTTTCTAGTGTGAGTGTTCGAGCGAGACTATATCTTCAACAATGATGATTGTAGATAAAGTTAAGTAGTTGATCATTTGAGGTAATGTTTGAATGGTTAGTTATCTAGCAAACAAAGATAGGTATTGATACACATTACCTTAACATGTCTTCGTGAAAAAATGTGATTACTTTGGAGGTAATAGATAAGTAATGGCTACCACAGCCTACGCCGGATTACCTCATAAATGTCTTCTCTCAAACTAAGGACACAAAATTATAACCTGCGTCTTACCTTAACTTGCGTCCTACCAAACATACTATAAAGATACGAAGATTGTTTACAAGAGAGACGTCATTATGGTTTTTTGTTGTTGTCTGATTATTGTAACTGTAAAAATTGTAGTGGTTTGAACGGAATTCAAAGGGCCAGGAAGTTTTCTGCAAAAGTTGGTTGCCAAAACCGGGTGTACGAATTAAAGGCTCATTGTGTTTTTGTCATGGATATGGTGATACTTGCACATTCTTTTTTGAAGGTTTGTAAATATATGTTTCATCATATAAATAAATAAATAAATAGGTACTCTGTTTATAAAAAGATTTGCACATAGTTCTTTGTGTGAATTGGATGATGAAGGTTGTAATATTGGGATTTCTAGGTATAGCCAAGTACATTGCTGCTACTGGATATGGGGTGTATGCCCTTGATCACCCTGGTTTTGGTCTTTCTGATGGCTTGCATGGATACGTTCGTCGTTTTGATGATATAGTTGACAATGCCAACGAGCAGTTTCGCAAGATGAAAGGTGGGCGTGTTTCCAATAACCGGTTCTTATAACCCGTAGGCTATGTTTGGAACCTGCAAATTTGTAGGAAAAAGATTATTTTAGAAAAAAACGGGTTTTGGTTCTTCTCCTAATGCACATGAGAATTACTTATTGTAGTGAGGCCAGAAGTAAGAGGGCTTCCCCATTTCATATTTGGGCAGTCCATGGGCGGTGCAGTCGCTTTAAAGGCTATATTAAAGGAACCGCGCGATTGGGATGGCATTGTTCTTGTTGCTCCAATGTGTAAGGTAAATGTCTTTCCTTAGATGAGATTTTGCAAGTTTATTAACAATTCTTACACTATCCAGTTTAATTCCAACTTGTTGGGGTTTGAGGAGTCGATATATACGAAGCATTACCTCAGTCAGCAAAACGTTAATAATCAGTCACTCAATTGTAAATGGACACAAATTATTTGCATAATTTTTTTTTTACTATTTTTACTTGACAAATTGATGGCTTACTGTTAAGATTGCAGAGGAATTGACACCTCCAGTCCCACTTCAGAAGGTCTTGATTCTTATGTCCAACTTCATGCCATGGGCAAAGTTGGTTCCCACACAAGATTTGGCTGAACTGGCATTTCGCGAGCCAATGAAAAGGAAATTGGTAATATTTTATCTTTGTTCGATTTTATTTTGTTATAATGAGTATATTATATCACCTTCTTAGAGTTGCTTTCAATATTGTTTCATCTGGTAAGTGAATAACATCTTTTCCTTGATGAGCGATTTGACATATTCAGTCAGATCATTTGACACATTTAAAGATTCAAATCCGAACTATTTTTAAATAAATTTATTTCGCGCGCTCTTTTTTTGAAGGCTCCATACAATGTGATATGTTATTCGGATAGGACGCGATTGAAGACAGCCGTAGAACTATTGAATGCTACAAAGTTCATAGAATCACAGGTGGATAAGGTTAGTTGTGAATGCTCTTTTCTTTTGGTTGGATTGATTCTCTTTGGGATATGAGAGAAGCAAAGGGTGGTTCAAGTTAAGATGTTGCACCCGAATATTAACTTGGGTCGGGTTCGGATTGCAGGTTGATTCACCGATGCTCATCCTTCATGGTGCTTCAGACAAGGTGACGGATCCACGGATAAGCCAGTTTCTGTATGAGAGGGCACTGAGCAATGACAAGACCTTGAAGCTCTACGAAGATGGCTACCATTGCATTCTTGAAGGCGAGCCCGATGACCGGATTCTAGCCGTGCTCAACGATATTGTAGCGTGGCTCGATCATCGTTGCCTTGTTAAATAAAGATGAAATCGAATTGGCTTATAGTAGTATGCTTTGGTGTTGTACATTGTTTTCAAAGATGTTATGCACAAATAATAATGTCTATTTTCTAAAGTTGATATAATAAAATTATGATGCAGTTCTTTTGACACTCATTTTGAATGTCATATTATGCCATTGTGATTAATTATATTAAAAAAATATGGAGTTGTGAAATTAAATCAAAATGAAATAGTTTGACCATTTAATGATATGGGGGTAGATCGATTTATATTTTGGAGTGGTTTAAAGTTGCAAGGCATAATAACCCTAAGATCTTGTGGATTTCCATGTCTACACTGCAAAAGATACAGAAGTTAATAAAAGTTGACAAGTCTTGTGTCCATTTTGGGAGAGGTCAAGGAGAAAATGGTAATTAAATTTGGTGTAATGTACTGAACATGTCAAAAGGTTTAATACATTTTGGTGTTAAAACAAAAGGGCAGAATTGAATGTGAGGGTAGAAGACAGCAAGAGCAGAACAAAATTCAAAGGGAACAAAGCTTAAAGGACTTTTTTGCATCCAGAAGAACAGGTTTCCATTTTTAGGAGCAGGCAATAACTATGATGACTTCAAACAAAAAAAAAAAAGCAATCCTTGCAAAAGCAAACTCATTTTTTATGGGTAGTTAAAAAAATTCCAAAAACGAAATTTATCACGGACTATTCTAAATCGGTAAGGTTCTTTTGACTCGAGCTAAAAATTACTTGGGCAATTTGGGGAACCTAAGATAGATTGTAGGAAAAATTGATAATTTCTACCACCTGCATTTCTCTCTGCCCGACCTCCCAAGGTTGCGATTTGGACAGGGGTTTAGGTGGGTGAAGGAGATGTTGGGGATATGAGGCATCAACTTTACCAACGAAAAGTCGTAGATGCCCCAGATCATTTTGAGGTCAAATTATCTCGGATAGAATTCACTCAATTCTATTAATATAAGACCTTCTAAGGCAGAAGGTCATAAATGACCATCCATGAAAAGGTGTCATAAAAAAAATCAAGAATGTAATATTTGATGATAAAAAATAAATATAAAAAGTTGTGTTTTAAAAGACGAATTATAAAAGTTTCGATGTACCTAAAAATAATGGTAGATAATTAATGGAAAACCGAAGAAATAATTGATACTTCATCCGTTCCCCATATATCTTCACATTAGTCCTTTTTATTTGTCCCTCATAGATCTTTTTATTATTTTCTAATATTTAAAATGCCACCACTAGCCACACTTTATTTATTACACCTCATTCATCTCATTTAATACACTTCACTCATTTTCATTTAGGATATTTTGGTAAACTTTCATTTTTTTTAATTTTCTTTAAAAATTATAAAAAGTCAAATCGAAAAAATCTTAGGAAGAGGCGGAGGAAGTAATGCACATTAATCACCATGATATGTAGTGGGATGTCCTTGATTCGTGGGAGTGCATAAAAAGGAATATTGTCAAAGAGAGTTGAATAGCAACAATGTATTGCTGTCACATTAATGGATATATATATATATAACACGTTCAGTAGTAATCAATGGTATGACGGTCACAAAAGATCGATCAGTGAATGGACTACCAATATTATTGTGGCGAAGCTTTGTATTGCATAATACGACCTTGCAATTAGGTAGTACTTAATTTTTAAATATAAATTTTATTTTAGTGTTTTTTTATCGACAATTCATTTAAGTAAAACCAATTATAAATAAACTCAAACAAGTCTCGTTATGTTATTCATAAGAGAACAATAGAGTTGGACGGAGAAAGTATCTGGTGGATCATATAAGGATTTGAATCTTGAAAGAGAGAGATTTTAAAAGTTAATTGTGATTGCATCAGGCCTAGATATCTTTGGGGTATACATGGCAGATAATATATAGAAGGGAGTACAACTTCAACTAAGATTAGAAATCAATAATGGAAGCTAAAATACAAAGACTATCATGATAGAGATAATTATTACTATTGTCTAAGAGTAATGTAATGTCAGTGGACGTTGCACAATTGAGAAGGCAAGAAGTGCACATGAATTAACACCCGAATTCAATGTACGGATCAATCTTTGTTACGGATTAAATTTCAATTTACTTTTTCTAAGTGTTGGTAATGTCAGTTCTGAAGGGCAATGACTTCATCTTTTTTATGAGTAGGTAATCTTATGATGTTTGTTTGCGACCATAGTCACAATACTCGGTACTGGTGTGTGAGAGATTTTTTTAATTTAAGTATATGGGATTATATCTAAAGCCTAAAAACATGCATGTGTCAATCTTGTTACTGTTTCAACAACAGAGATGATATATATAGGATGTGATATTTTAGGTTTTATAGTAATGTACTCATTTGCTGCTTGAACAAGTTATGCAACACAATGGCGACCGTTACTTTCAGTGTTCTCTACGCTTTATGAATATTAGACCAAATGAAAAATACAAAAGAAGATCTCTATGTATAAAGGCATAATTTGCATTCACTTGATGAACTTTCCAATTTCTAGCAACTGCCACTAGGGGTGGGCACGGATCGGGACGGTCCGGATTTTAGGTTGTCTCACGTCTTGTCCCGTTATATATAAACGGTCCGAAACGGTTCGGATCACAATCTAATCCCGGTTTGTCCCATAAAATTTGGGATCGGAATAAAACAGGACGGATTCGGGTCGTCCTACTTTGTCCTAATCGCAAATATAAGAAGGGGAAGAGGGTAACATTTCATTCAAAAAAAGAAACATCTAGCCATCCAACAAAAAACAATTAGTGGAACGGGTCCAAATAAATTTCAAGCTCATGAAGTTAATTTAATTAAATAACTAATTAATTAAAAAATGAGTGTATTTGGATTTTGGACTAGAATTAGTATTATATATTAGTAGAGTAGATGAAACGGGACAAACGGGACGGATCGATATAAATTTAAGTTATCCCGCTCATGTCCCATTTGATATTGGGACGGAACGGGTTCGGGACAAAAAAAATGTGTCCCAAAATATCGGTATAATTACAAAACGGATCCGGAATTTTTTGGGACGGTCCAACGGGAACGGATTTCACGCCCACCCCTAACTGCCACATACAAAAGAACCCGAACAGTTACTAACTTTTTAATGGGTGTAAAGGTTTCAGTATAAATAATCTATACCTCATTCTTGTCTTTCCCAATGATTTCCCATCACAACTAACCTCGCTTTGTCACGTTCTTTAGTCCCATAAGACTTATATTTGGTGGGAATTGAAAAAAATCCATTGACAATCCAATGCTGGTCAATTAAGAGGAAGATTAGTGATTTCCCACGCACATGTTATTACGCTCCAACTCCATAATTTTATGTGCCATAGCTTCTCGACACGAAGCATATTTTACGGCCTCTTAACAATTTTTTGGTACTGTGCGGGCATCAACAGCTCCAAAATCTCTTGTGCTTGTCATGTACGGAGTAATTTTTCAGTAGAAACAAATTTAGTGATAGAGGACCGCATACCTGAAGAAGAAGAAAACTGTATAGGGAAAGGCGAAGGCGTAGTGGCTACCTCGGCGGAGTAACAAATGAAGCACTTGAGACAAGAGGGGGGTTGTCGACTTCTTGGGGTAAAGGTGGGACGGGATCGGAGGTGGTGGTGGGATGGAGGATGGTGGTGGTGCTACAGTCGTAGAAGTGTCGTCTGGGGGTACATTGGCCGGAGGTGCAGACAAAGGTGGGGTGACCGTTGGATCGCTGCCGGTAAGGGATGAAGATGATGTGTTGGACAGAGGCGAAGATGATGTTGCGGGTAGGATGCAAACGAAAAATAGAGTCGGAAGGCTGATTGGTTGTGACGGAACTCGATTTAGAAGAGGATTTAGAGGAAGGGATAACAAATGAGAGTTGGGATTTATCAAACGAGATGTCCCATGTGTGAAAAATGAAGTGTTTCAAGGTCATACATACGCCACCATTTCATACCATAAGGATAACAGATAAACATACACTTGATGCAAATTCTAGAAGTAAATTTGGGGGGGATGAGGTTAGAGTTGTGACGAACGAAACATAAGCACCAAAAAACACATATATGACTCAAGTAAGGAACTTTATTTGTGAGGATTTGAAGAGGAAACTTACTTAGCAAGGAGTTTGGTAGGAGTTCCGTTGATAAGATAAACATCAGTTTTTACACATTCACCTTAAAACTCTAAAGAAAGAGACCCTTGAAACATTAGAGTTCACCTTAGAACTCTAGCGACATTTAATATGTCTTGTTGCTTGAGCTCAACACGCCCACTTTGCTGCGGGATACCAACACAATAGGTTTGGATACATACTACAATGAATCATAGTAAGTACGAAGAGAGTGGCTAAGAAATTCGATTTCATTACCAGATCGTTCAATTTTGATGACTTTATTGTATTGCCTTTGAGTCATAACAAAGAATGTCTTAGGACATGATGTGTCCTCACTTTTGTCCTTTATATATAAGGTACACCCAAATAGCTCTAGAGTGATCACCAACTGTTGTAAGAAAATAATGAGCACATGAAAGAAGACACATAGAACAAAGACTCTATTAATAATAATGAATTAAGAAAAACATAGCATAACCTTTATAGAGACTAATAGGAAAAGATGAACGAGTTTGCTTAGACAAAAAACAAATTTGACAGCTTTGTAATTTATTGACAACAAAATTACTTTTATTTAAACTAAAAAGAGATGAAATCTTTGGTGAAGAATGACCCAAGCGTTGGTGTAGGAGAAGAGGATCGGCACAGTGGTGTTGGCGACGGTGTGACTGGCAGAAGCTGAAAACTCCATTATGGAATTCGCCCCGTTTGATTCCCGTCTGTGACAAACGGTTTTGTATTACACTACTTTGATCAGTAAATAAGAGAATTAGAGAAAGTTGTTAGTTGTACTTTCCCTTGTTTTGCCTCAATATTGGATCTGTCAGGTAGATCTAAAAATTTGAGTTTACCGGGTTTTGATTTATATGATGCTTAGTTGAATGAGAAATTAATTCATAAAATCAAACATTTGGAAGGAGTAAAAACTCATGCATCCCACATCAAATTTTAGACCTTTCATCTTCCACCATATATATGATTGCATTGAATTGCATTGTACAAGAGTTTAAGGAGGAAAGAAAGACCCCTTCACGCACCGCCGATGTCGCCATTTATCCAACACGACATGCATGAGTGCGCGTGCGAACACGTGTTGGCTTCTGGCGTGAACACACCTTATAACTCGAATACTCTATCTCTCAATTCCAACTCTCTCTTAGATTCCGATAATCTTCTCCGATGAGTAACTCTCATTCGTTCTTGTTCGTCAGTGCATCGTTCTACCACTCTAGCCTTTTCACGTTGCAGTTTTATCCTGGGTTCGTTCTCATTCGCTCTGTCCACCACTGTCTAGGCCGACGCTTAAAAGTTCCGTACATCTGACGTCCAGTTTTCTCTTTATTTCTTCCGAACAGATTATAAAATCGAATTATTTCAATTTTCTTTTTCCTGCTGTACGTAATATCTATTTTACAAGTTGTGTCTTAGATTATACACCACAAGTGTATATTTTCAGTTTGTGTTAGTGTAATGACTCTACAAAATATTACGGAATATTATTTTTATCGTACTAATATATTATGTTATTATGAAGGAGAATTTATTTAAATAGCACTAAAACATAATGATTTTCCCGAAATAGCATCATATATGTTTTTTTCTTAATGTAGCACTTTTATTCATTATCTATAGTCTTTATTCAAGTAAATATTTGTATCACTGGATATTGTTCCTCTTTCTGAACATTATTAGATGCTACTTAAGAAATAAAACTGTTTATGTGCTATTTTAGAAAAAGACTTAAGTTTTAATGCTATTTAATACAAATATTTTTATTATGAATGGTCGAATAGTTGATACATACTTTTACTTTTGATGTACATTTTGAGATAAAATCTTTGGTGTATCTCATAGTTGTAAATTTAAATACCGACTTTAACGGGACACCTTTTTTATGTCACACACATGACACACCCTATGGCAATAAAAACATCATTAAATATCACTTCCCGTAGGGATTTGACGTATACCTATATATTTTGGCCCATGACCCCATCTCACACTATTGAATCATTTTTAAGCTCATAAATCTCTCTAGTGAGAGGGAGCAGAGAAAAGGGGCAAAAAAAGGGGAGAGACTTTATGTTGGTGGACCCCATCCTGCCGCGCCGGCGATGTCAACACCACCACCGTTTCCCGGCCAACGGCGGCGGCGGTCTTCGGTCAGCTCTGCCTCCGCGTGCTTTCTGCTTGCGGCGGTGTTGGTTTTAATCGCCATCCCCGCGCTGAACGGCGGCCGGCTGAGTGGGGCTGCGGCGATACGGGTGTTCCCCCGTGCTGCGGCGGCGGAAGAACAAAGGGAGGTGGTCGTACGAGGTGGTGGTACGAGGAATGGAACGGCGTCGTTTCTGGAGAGCGAGAGAAGAGTTCCCAGCTGCCCAGATCCTCTTCACAACTAGTAGGGGACCAATTATTGTTAGCTGTCTATTTTTTTTTTAAATTTTAATTTTAATTTATTTTAGTTTTAGGTTATTTTATTTGTTTTGATGAAACTTGATTAATTATCTTCATCTTGTCCAAAATACCCACGTTTTTCTCGTAATTATAGACGTTTTTTAGGATGACCTTTTGCTGTTTTTGTTTTTGGATTCGCAGAGGAAACCGTGGGTATTTTGGTACTTTACAAAAATGAAATCTTTGTTTTTTTTCCTTGGACCATTTTTTCCTTCGTGTATATGCCTTCTGTTTCTAACTTAATTGCGAAATGATATTTAAAAAAAAAATTGATTTCCACTCCCTTCTATCCAAAATAAAATGCAGTGTTTAATATATGATGATTGGTTGAATTTATTTTAATTTAAAAAATATATTGAAAATTGTATATACTCTGAGAAAAATAAGATATGATGTGATTATATTTTTTCACTACCAAGTATTCCCTCGTTCTTAAAAATGTGGAAGATTTTATTTTTTTTAAAGGATTTAAGGAGAATTTATATTTTGATGTTAAGTTTTTAAAAATGTAAAAATTAGAATTTGATAAATAAGTTAATAATGAATAGATTTGATGCGATAGGTGAGTTAAGAATTAGTAAAGGTAAAAGTGATTTTTCAATAGTGATTTTTCATTAGTATGATTAAGAATTTGTAAGGATAATATGTAAAAGTAGAATTTGATTAGTAGGTTAATAGTAAATAGATTTGATGTGATAGATAGGTTAAGAATTAATAAAGGTAAAAACGATTTTTCAATAGGAATGAAAGAATTTTTTGAGACAGATGAATAAAAAGTTTTGAGAGAGAGAGAGGGAGTATTTGTTTCTTACACGACAAGAACATAATCTACAGTATATTATTTCACTCCGTAATAAGCTTAAGTTTCAAATTTCTTTCATTATTTCTTAAAATTACCCAAGAAAATGGACAATAACATGAGTATGGGTACATGGGGGGAGGGGGGGTAGTTACATGTGTAGTGGACTAGTGGCCTCTCATTAGTCATTTCAGAGCTTATCAATCAGAGATTTCTTTCGTGTGTTTTGAGTAATTTGACACTTTTTACACTGATTTTTAGATACAACTTAGAGCTAATGATTTTTAAATAAAAAAATTACATATTTCAAAATTACGTCAAAATTTTTATAAAAAAGAGCTAATGATGTTTGAGATTTATTTTATTTCATCAAATACGAAGTATTTAATGACAATATACAAATAAACAAAAATTACGCCGTCATTTTTGAATAGTGCAATATACTACGTAGTACGTAATACGGTACGTAATACTCCCTCCGTCCCAAAAAGTTTGTTACGTATAGAAAAAACTGCGTCCCGTAAAGTCCGTTACATTTTTATTAAAAAGCCACTTTTACCCTTTACTTTTTCATATCCTACCTATCACATCATACCTTTTTCCTAATAATATACCCATCACATCCTACTTTTACCCATCACATCAAGGGTATTTTTGAAAAGTCAATACCAAAATATCTCTTCCTTAATTTCCCAAAAAGTCAAACCGTCCCATTATTTTTGGGACGGAAGGAGTACTAAGTATTTTTTAGTCCAAAATAAATTGCACAGTAAGTTCATCAGCTTTAAAATGAATTTGTATTTAATTTAGCGAGAAATATCTAATAATGACTATATTTTGATTTATATATCAAAATCATATATATTTTCAATTTTTTTATTAAAAAATTGGAATTAATTACTCTGTATGCCCCAACACAAAATGTTAACAAATATCATCAAATGCCAATATATAATTTTAAATTGTACTCGTAGCATTTTAAGGTATCAATGTTCTTATTTAAGAGATAAGAGTATATATTTTATGAATTTTTATTTTGATTTAACTTTCATCATTGGCCAAGCTAAGAACCCTCATTTACACAATTGGACATTGATAGTGTTCGGTTCTTTAATGATTAAAATCTATGCGTATTAAAATTATCTTATTAAATTTATATTTAAGAAAAAGTAGATTACATTATTATTTTTTGTATAAGTTCCGATTAGATACATTTATACAGACTAATTTTTTAAACACGGAATAAATTTAACATAAAGTTAATTACATCCCCTGTCTCTAAATTTTTTTGCTTAATTACTATTTATTGTGTCAAATTTTATTTTTTTTCTAGGTTAATTAATACTACTTATTTCATAAAATAATACTCCCTCCGTTCAACAATAACGTTTCCGTTGCGCGTTACGATATTTGACTGAAGCTATTTTCAAATCAATTTCTATGAAAAATTGTATTGAATTAAAAAATAAAAATTATATATTTAAAAACTACGTGAAAAGATTTACAAAATTAAAGGTGACATGATTATATTATTTTATCAAATAGACAACCAAAATACATCAATAAAGTAAATAAAGTTTGACTTTGTGAATATTAAACGTGAACATTTTTATTGGACGAAGGAAGTATATAGTAAAACTTTTCAATTATAAATCATAAATTGCAACAAAAATAAATTTTATTTTAAAACAGAAAAAAATACCAAGTATTCAGGATGAAATTTATTCTTGAATTACGTTTGGCCCGACCTAAACCCGACCCATATATCTACTTTCTTGGCCTAGACTTTATTATTGTGGCCATTTAAGAGTAGATATTTTCTGAACATATTTAATTTCAACAAGACTTATGAGCCTCTGAACCTTCTGTTTCCCCATTTTGGTGTATGTGCCATGTGCCATATTTACTATGATTGACGAATAATTGACTGATGATCTATTAATTACTTAATTAGTTAATTTAATTAGCATTGTTTAAATATTACCCTAAAATAGAAATAATTATTATTACTTCCTCCGTCCCTAAAAGATCACCGCAGTTTGACTTTTTTCGTCAAATTGTGACATTATTCTTTGCGAATTAAATACAATTTAAAAAAATTACGGAGTAAATATTACTCCCTCCATCCATCTAAGATCTTCTCATTGCGCGTTACGATGTTTGACTTACTTTATTTTCAATTCAATTTATTTGAAAATAAGGTAAAATTTTAATACAAAATCTGTATAGTAATAAACGACATGAAAAAAGTTATACAAAACTAGAGGTGACAACACTATATTATTTTATGAAATGAGTAGTAAAAATAAATAAACAAAGTGAATTAAGTTTGATCATGTGAATAGTATCTGAGAAGATCTGTGGTGGACAGAAGGAGTATAAAAATTTGATATTTCAAAACTATATTTTAAACTAAACTCACTTTTACTAAATTAAAATTATAAATAAATATATATTTTTTTTATAATTCATGGATAAAAGATGTTACAGTTTAACTTTACTGTAGTAATCTTTTAGAGTCGTAATGAGTAATAATTAATTAGTCACGGTTTTGAGTAATTAAATGGACAAATTACTTAAAAAAAAGAACAATAGAAAAGTTCTATTCATCCGACAAAAAGTTGTGTAATACTTCTGAAACTATGTTCTTAAATACGTTCGAATACTGTGGATTTTAATTATCTAATTTTTTGTCGCCCTAAGTTTAAAAAAATTATGGGAAATCTCAATGAAATAGCTAATTGGTCTGCCTTGTGTGGAGATAACAAAAATCTCAATTTACTTAATTAATATCTTAATGAGATGTGTTAAATACTTAAATGGTTTATCTCATTGTATTTTTAAATTGTATGTCTACATTGGATTTTTTTCAGTCAATCGTATATACTCCCTCTGTCCTAAAACTTTCCTCCCAGAGCACTATTCCAACTTCACGAGAATTTATATTTATTTGTGTTTTTTATAGCCTATATGATAAAATAAAATATTCTTGTCACCACTTATTTTGTTGAACTTTTGATGTAGTTTTTAAATATGTATGTTTTATTTTTTATTTCTATACCAATATTTAAATAAAATAGATTGAAAAAACTTGAGATTTTTCTTTATTTTGCGAAACGGGAAGAAAGATATAGGACGGAGGGAGTAATTTTTATTTAATTTAGCGTCAAAGCTTGCCAATTTTAACCAAAAAAGTTAAAATTTGACAAATACTCCGGGGCGGAGGAGTAGCTATCATTTTCTTCTGTGATTTTTTTACTAAGAGATTACTCCCTACATCCCAAATTATTTGTCACAATTCGAACGATGTGCAAAATATGATCTCCTTTAAAAATTATTTTATTTGTAAATTAATAGAGAAATTTTTTTTTTAAATTACATCATTTAAAAGTATTTCAAAAGTTTTACAAAAAAAAAGATGTGATAATAATATTGTATTTTATATCAAATGATCAACTAAAACGAGTAAACAAATAAAAGTTATTTAGAAGTCGAATTAGTAACTGTTACTGTTGAGTATATTCTTTTTGATGGAGTATTTGTTTTTCTCTCTCTCTTCTTAGTTTCTCTCTCTCTAAGACTTTGAGTGTTCTTGATTGTTCTTTTTTATGTTTCTATGTGTTCTTCATCTCGATTTCTGAGTTTGATCCTAACAAAATGGACAAATCAAATTTTAACCAAGACAATATTAAAAGTTAGTTCTTACTTTTTTTAGACAAAAAAAAATGAATTTCAACCCTTTATGCAACTAGAAAAACAAGATATTTTGTTGACTGTCATTTGACACAAGTATTATTGGATTGTCTATATATACTTTACCCTTCCGAAGCCATTCAATCTCTTGACGTGTCATTTGATGTACCATTATCTCATCTATACAAAGGATCCTATTCTTCTCAAATGTGTGACTAATTAACATGAAAATTTACATATAAATTAAAGTTCTCGTGATTTTTGTATGATGAATTGTGATTTTTTTTAAAACGGAAGAAGCAACTTAATAAGAACTGTGTAAATAAAATGTTTTTTTCATCTCTCATTTTGTAGAACTTTTGACGTAGTTCCTACAAATATATTTTTTTTATTTTTATATCAATCTTTAAATAAAATGAATTTAAAAAATTTAAAATTTCACCTCATTTTGTGTAATGTGACGAAAAGATTATTTTAAAACAAAAAGAGTAAGAAAATAACAGAACTACACTAGTGTACTACAGAAGACATGTGCTGCCTTGGCCTAGGGTCAAATTACAAATAATAACGATGCCTATATGTGGCCTACCCTCCTAGGTTTGCAGGGTGTGGGTTTATAGGAATGTCCAAAAACTTTTGAATTTATTAGTCTTATTCAGGCATGGGTCTCCCACCCGAACCGATAAGGCGGGCGGGTATGGATCACGCATCTCATTCAGCCACATACATAACCTCCCTCATCGGGTTTTCGGTCACCCATCGACAGGAGGGTGGCTGGCCACCGGTCTGACAGACCAACCCTCCCGGTGGCTGGTCATCGATCTAAACAAATTTGGATGATCGATATTTTAATTTTCAAATCTTTTCTTAAGCACGGTAAAATCAAAGCGTGTGATGGTTTTGAGAGAGATTGGAGTAAATTTAAAACTACATTTCAAAATTTTGCGAGCCTGATGGAATAATATTTAACTATGAAAAGAACACTAAATCACAATAATGCTACTAGGACATACATCAATTTTAACACCAAATCTGTTAGATAAATATGGAAATAGTTCTAGTTATAGAAGGATTCTTATTATAGTTAATTACCATACTTGGAGAATCCTAATTGATGTAGGAATCTCCATCTATATAAACTACCTTGTACACAATTATTTCCTTGAGTTGAAATCATAATTCAATATGGTATCAAAGCCTATTGATCCGTCTCTTCCTTCTCGATAACGAAAAAAAATCGGCCCAGCCGATTCTGTCTCTACTTCGTCTTCCCCACGCCGCCGATCTCCACCGATCAGCCATGGCTGCTCAAACTTCTGATCCCATGGATCGACTGCCTACGGGCTTGAAATTATTTGTCCGGAATCTTCAATCTCTAACTCCGGTCAAACTAGATGATACAAATTATCCCTCTTGGTCTGCTACGGTTCGCGCAAACCTCATCGCTCATCGTCTCCTCGGATATGTTGATGGTTCAGAAGTGCCTCCTTCACCCCTTATTTTGGACGAGAAAGCTGCTGCCCCTGGCAAGGATGCACCGCCAGTTATGAAACCCAATCCTGCTTATGACTCATGGGTTCTTGTAAATGCTCAAATCAGGGCTTGTCTTCTCGCTATTGTTTCTCCAACTGTTCAGACTCATATTCATGCTCTTCCATCCTCTGCTGCAATTTGGAATCACCTCGAACAACGGTACAATTCTCTCTCACGTACTCACATTTTTCAATTAAAGGAGCGCCTACATAGCATCCAAAAGGGCACTGATTCCATGCAAACATACCTGGACACTGTTCTCACTATTGTCTCATCTCTGAAATTGGCTCATGAGGACATCTCTGAACAAGATATTATCCTGTGTGTGCTTCGAGGCCTCCCTACGGATTATGCCTCGCTCAAACAAAACATTCGCACTAATATTGCAACCGTCACTTTCAATCAAGTCTCTGCGTGGTTGCTCTCCGAAGAATTAAATCTCACTTTTGAGAAGAAACTGCACCTTGGCGACTCTGGTTCTCCCTCGTCAACAGATCTTCATCATGCTTTATTCACCAATTCAGGACGAGGTACTGGCTGGGGTCGTGGCCTTGGGCCATATCGTGGCCGTGGAGGGCCCTCCCGCGGCAGCAGCTACAACGGCAGAGGAGGCCGGCTGCCTTCCTACCGCGAGGTCGCGGTGGTGGACGTGGGGCCGGCATCACATGTCAACTATGTGGTAAGACCGGTCATGCGGTCTGGAATTGTTGGCACCGCTACGATGAATCTTACTCCGGTCCTCCACAGGCATACTACACCAATCAATCTGCTGAAACCAATTCGAACTGGCATCTGGATACTGGAGCGAACACCCATGTGACGTCTGATCTTTCTCGGCTGCATACTTCTTCACCTTATCATGGCACCAATTCTATCACAACTGCGGGAGGTAATACTTATCCCATTGAGCATACAGGCTCAGGTATACTCACCACTCCAAACCATACCTTTACATTAACCAATCTCCTTCATTCCCCTCATATTAATTCTCACCTTTTATCTGTCCATCAATTTACCAAAGATAATAACTGTTCCCTACTTTTCACTTCCAAGGATTTTATGATTCGGGACAATACCACCAACCAAGTTCTTTTCAAGGGCCCCTGTGAGCGTGGATTATATTCTCTCCCTGCCTCCAGTTCGTCACCAGTGGTCAACGCTGTCAAAGTCACTCCCTATCAATGGCATTGCCGTCTTGGTCATCCCTCTGTTCAAGTCACCAAGTCTCTGTTATCTCAATTAGGTTTTAAATTTCAAGAACTTGATCATTGTAATTCTTGTTCTGTTGCTAAATCTCATAAACTCCCCTTCCCTGTGTCACAAACTAAAGCATCTGCTCCTTTTGAACTTGTTCATTCTGATGTTTAGGGACCTACCTCTGTACCCTCCTTTGGAGGTTTTCACTTATATATTAACTTCATCGATGATTTTACCAAATTTTGTTGGTTGTACCCTCTTAAACACAAGTCTGATGCATATGATGCTTTTCTCAGTTTTCAAGCTATGGTTCAAAATCAGTTCAATACACAAATTAAAATTTTTAGAACTGATAATGGGAGGGAATATGTCAACACAAAATTTGGCTTGTTCTTACAAAGTTTGGGGGTTCTACATCAAAAATCTTGTCCGTACACTCCTGAGCAAAATGGGGTAGCAGAACGGAAACACCGTCACTTAGTTGAAAGTCTTGTCACACTCCTTTGCACGGCGTCTCTCCCAGCAAAATTTTGGGTTGAAGCCTTAGCCACGGCAAATTTTCTGATCAATCGCATGCCAAAACGGTCTCTAAATCACAAATCACCCTATGAATATCTCTTTCACAAACCTCCAGACTACTCTATACTTCGAATCTTTGGGTGTTTGTCCTATCCATGTCTTCGTCATGAAATCACTAATAAATTCCAACCCCGGTCCAAACCCTGCATATTTCTTGGCTATGACTCTTCCTCCAAAGGGTATCGGTGTTTTGATCAGACCACAGGTCGTATATATATCTCCCGTCATGTCCAATTTCAAGAAAATCACTTCCCATACTCCACCGTTTCTTCACAATCAAGGTCGTCTCCTCCTCCGTCCCCGGCTTTCCGTGGGATCCTTCCTCTCTTTCCCAACCACGCTCACACGGGTCAACC
>OOIL02000559.1:1131344-1225959 GCA_900332095.2 Cuscuta campestris
ACCCCATCACCCCAAACCACCCGAACGAACCCCACCCCCTGCCAACCCGAAAACCGAAACCCACCCAGCCCCAGAACCGTACCCACCTGCCCATCAATCCAGCCCCATACCCCTCCCACTCCTATACAATTTGGTAGCCTCTCCCCCACCATGATTAGTCCCGAATCATCCCATATCCCCTCCCCACCACCACCACCACCCATACGCCACCCGATGACAACTCGTGCACGGAGTGGCATCTTCAACCCAAACTTTATTCCACCACCACTCAGCCCTCTTCCCCACCTACCACAGAGCCAGTTACATATAAGGAAGCCTCCCAGAATAGTTATTGGTGTCAGGCCATGGATGAAGAATATAATGCCTTGATTAGTCAACACACATGGGATCTCGTTCCGGCACCTTCAGATCGTGTTCCTATTGGGTGTAAGTGGATTTATAAAATTAAACATAACTCTGATGGCTCTGTTTCCAGGTACAAAGCACGTCTAGTGGCAAAGGGATATACACAGGAATATGGCTTGGATTACTCTGAGACTTTCAGCCCAGTTGTTAAACAGCAGACTATTCGGTTGGTTTTGTCCCTAGCTGTGAATCACAACTGGCCTCTTCATCAGTTAGATGTCTCCAATGCTTTTCTTCACGGAGTTATTCCTGATAAAATCTATATGAAGCAGCCTCCAGGTTATGTCGATGAGCGCTACCCTCATCATGTGTGTAAACTACAAAAATCCTTGTATGGTTTGAAACAGGCACCTAGAGCTTGGTATCAACGTCTCTCCGGATTCCTTATTGACTATGGCTTTGGGAAGAATGAACATGACACAAGCTTCTTTGTTAAGCACTCTCCCTTGGTGTTCTGATTGTTCTACTCTATGTTGATGACATCATTGTCACTGGTAGCGCCTCCTCCCTCATCTCTTCATTTATTCATGCTATGCAACAAGAATTTCAAATGAAGAACCTTGGCCCTCTTCACTATTTTTTGGGACTTGAGGTGACACGCACAAAGGATTATCTGATCTTGTCTCAAGAGAAATATGCCCGTGAACTGCTTCACAAGGCCGGCGTCGACAACTGCAAAACAGCCCCTAATAATATTTAACTATGAAAAGCAGACTAAATCACAATAATGCTACTAGGACATACATCAATTTTAACACCAAATCAAATTAAAGTTATTGGTACAATAATTTCTTGGAAAATGGTCGAACGCTTCCAAATGGTTGCTACCATGGGTGCACTCAAATTTCGTACCACGATATGTGTAATCTGTTTCATATGTGCAAAACTTAAGTGCACCCACGATAGCAATTATTGGAGACACCCTGTCATGATCCTAATTTCTTTGCCAAGGAGAATTGAACATAAAATATCACAATTAGTTTTGACACCAGTTTTGACACCACCCTTTTTTCACAAGCAATCACACACACAAAAGAAGTGGCACGTGGCAGAACTGGTGTGTGTATTAAATGCCACGTAATGTGCGGCTTCAAGGAACAAAAAAAGAAAATGGGGACTCAGACCAGATTTTGTTGGGTAGTGTTTTGGATTGGAATCTCCCATTGTTTGAATGTTTTGTTTTCTTCTTTTTCTTTACTTTTCTTTGGTTGACTCTCTCTCTCTCAGCTCTTCCATAAATCCATTCTTCAGCTTTATGTGAAAATGTTGTTCTTCATCCGTGTAAGAAAGAGGGGAACAATAAATTCCAAATCTAAAAAGTATAATAAATGTTAGGAAAAATTACCCAAAATAATCTCAACTTTATCTGATCTTTCAAAAATAATCCCACCTTTCACTGTGATGCATAATAATTCCAACTTTATTGAAATTTGCCAATTTTGGGTCGCCGTTAAGTTTCTAACGGAGGGTTAACGGAAATGCCCGTTTTAGGCAACAAAATGAAAGTTGGGATTATTTTTGATGAATTTTTGTTTTTTAATTTTTTTTGAAATTTTTATTTAAAATTTTTGAATTACTTTCAACCTCCATTTCTCTTTCTTTTGTAAAGATTATTCTTACCTTAGAAAAAAAAGATATAAAAAATAATGAAAATGAGAAAAGTAACTAAAACCATACAAAATTAATCAAATAAATAATGTAATCAATAGAAATTAAAAAAAACTGGTAAGAAATAAAATAAATATATACGGAGTGGTGGGTTTTAACATTTTACACACTATACGGAGTCTTAATGTACTACTTATTTTTTAAAAGAAAAAGCCGTCATGTAAAATTGGAATTATTGTAGATAATTTTTTATAAAAAATAAGAATTGATATGTTAATACTTTGTATAGTGCGTAAAATATTAAAACCCACCCGTATATTTTTATTTTACTTTTACCAATTTCAAGTTAGTTTCCATTGATTACCTTATTTATTTTATTATTTTTGTATCATTTTAGTTACATTTCTCATTTTTTTCATTTTTTTATATCTATTATTTTATTTTTTTAAACTAAGACTAATCTTTAAAAAAGGAAAAAGAAATGATGATGGAGGTAGAAAGTAATTTTAAAAATTTAANCTTTGTATAGTGCGTAAAATATTAAAACCCACCCGTATATTTTTATTTTACTTTTACCAATTTCAAGTTAGTTTCCATTGATTACCTTATTTATTTTATTATTTTTGTATCATTTTAGTTACATTTCTCATTTTTTTCATTTTTTTATATCTATTATTTTATTTTTTTAAACTAAGACTAATCTTTAAAAAAGGAAAAAGAAATGATGATGGAGGTAGAAAGTAATTTTAAAAATTTAAATGAAAAATTTAAAAAAAATAAAAAAAATGAAAATTCATCAAAAATAATCCCTACTTACATTTTGTTGCCTAAAACAGGCATTTCCGTTAATCCTCCGTTAGAAATTTAACGGCGACCCAAAACTGACAAATTTCAGTAAAGTTGGGATTATTATGCATTACAGTGAAAAGTGGGATTATTTTTTAAAGACCGGGTAAAGTTGGGATGATTTTGGGTAATTTTTCCTAAATGTTAAGCATTGATAGAATTTAGGATGCGTTATGGACAATTGGATTGAGCTAAAAGACACTTGGGTTGAACCACATTAAAAGATTGAATCCAATCGATTAGTTAGTTCAACTCAAGAGTCAAGAGCTTATATACCGATTATTTTACTCTTGGACTTCCGATGTGGGATGCACTCTAACGAGCATCGTTTCGTACACGAAATTGACGGAATTGAAATAGAATTGAGAGTTGAAATTTTATGTGATTGATTTGGATGGAATTGAATTCCTCAATTTCAATTCATTTTTGACATTGTCAATTCCAAATCCACATATTATTGTGCTATCAAACAACAGAATTTGAATTGTTGACCCTAATTCTAATTCAATAGTTTGAAGTCTGCATACTAAACAAATCCTAAATGCACTTCAAATTATTCCACACGAGATTACCCTAAGATAAAACTAATTGAAGAACGAGATTATGTTATTGCTGTTCAAGATATTCACTCTGAAAGACATGATGAAGTTGATTCGTCATTTGAACCAAAAGATTAAAAAAAACTATTTATGCATATAACTTGATAACTTTAGTTTAAAGTTATGACTTTAACTTTTAAAAAAAAGGAGATTATGACTTCAAAAATACAAATTGAGCAATTTTCAACAAAATTAAGGATAACTGTTTTATGTTTCTAATACGCCTTATTTTTGCTTTTCTAAGAAGTCACCACACTCCAAAAAGGGTTCGGCCCGGTACATGTTCAAAGTGGGCTGCTGAAGAGGGCCTCCAATATCTCACAGGCTAAATTTTGCCACTTGCCACATTTTAAAAAATAGAAAAGGATGAATCCTCAGTTCCACTATAATGGTCTAATTTACTATTTATAGAGTCAAATTATATTCACTTTATCTATTTTTATTAATCATTTGAGAAAATAAAATACTATTTTTTTGTTCTTTTTGAATATTTCCAGTTGATATTTTACGGTTTCCGATGTAACATTTTGACCATCAATATCTTTATTTATAGATAGATATATATTACTCCATCCGTCCCAAACTGAAGTTCCCTACTTGAACGACATGTAAAATTCCGTGATTTTTAAAATGATCTTAGTTAAAATTGGTATGAAAATAAAAAAATTAAATTTACATTTTTAAAAACTACTCCGTACATCAGAAGATTTACAAAACAAGAAGTGACATGAATATTTTGTTTTATCAAATGATAAATGAAAACATGCAAACAAACAAAAGTTATCGAGAAGCCATTATTGTAAACATTTCACCACTATGTTTTTAAAATGAACTTATTCGCGTTAAATTATTATATCATAATTTAATATATTTTTTGTAATTTATAGTCAAAATTTTAAAAAAGTTGATAGAGAGAGTATTTATTACCACTTCTTTTTTAAGATTTTAAAAATAGTTTTTAAATATATTCCATATTCATCCAGTTTTTAAAGCACTCTTCCAACAAAAAGGAATATTGCACTCTATGTGGGTTGTCATGTAAATCAATTTAATAAACTCACAACTTTTTCGTCTTACTAAAGCCCATATGACATTTTCTACATCCATAAGTGGCCCACCGTACAAACCCATACCTGTTTCATGTTATTTAAGCCCATATAACATTTTCTGCATCGCCCAAACACAATAACCTTAACATGTATGGTTTGGATAGGAATAATACAGGGCCCGTTTGGGAATAGCATTTTCAATTAGCGTTAGCAATTTAGATAAAATTTTAATAATGTATATTAACTTTAAAAATGCTAATGCTAAACGCTGCCTATAGATAATTTTTTTAAAACGCTGACGCTAACCTCTGACGATATTTCCAAACAAACCTAGAGTCTGACTCCTGCTTTGCATTTCTCCAGTCTCAAGTTAATCATCACTTTATAGATAAAAATATTTAATTAAACATATTTTATATTTAAATTATTTAAATATTGATATAATATTTTAAAATAATATTTATCTATAAGAGATTCATAGAATTCACTTAAAAAATAACTAACAAAATGAGTAAAACAAGATTAAAAAAATGGCCTACATAGAGAAAAATGAGAGGTACTTATTGAACTCAATTATAAAATTGCCCCACCACGGTCGATCCGAACCCTCCCGTCACCCCTTCTATTGCTCCCCCCCCCCTCCCTATCAAATTTTGTTGACTTTGGTGTTAAAATTTGATCTAAAAATCAACTAAATTTGGAAGCTGCAACTGAAAAGATGGCAGGGGTGGATTTGTGCAGACCAAAGTGAGGGTTTACTAGGATATGATGATTAAGGGGATAAGAACCTTTAGTTTTAGGAATCGGGCTTTATAAGTACCTCAATTGGAGCCAATGTCATTCTATGACATTGAAATTCAAAATCAATGTCATGAGAGTGGTGGTGAATTTAATTACCTTCCATTATGTCTCAAATTTAAATTATCATTACTTACTCATAATTATCTGTCAAAAAAGCTTTTGTTTTTTTCTATGATTAGTCGATAATTTTATAGAATAAAATATTCTTGTCACATCTTGTTTTGAAAAATATTTGACGTAGTTTTTAAATATATTAATTTATTTTTTTTTATTTTTATACCAAACTTTAAATAAATGAATTGAAAAATTTAAAATTTATTTCATTTTATGAAACATGACAAATATTTTAAGACGAAGAAGTAATAAAATAGTCCACGAAGTACAAATCTCAAATCATAAAATGTAAAATTGTAAACAAACTTTGATATTCTCATCTGTACGTACTTATGCACAGAACTCCGAGATAAAATGGATCGGCCCCGAATTTCAACAAAGGGTAGGTGTGTGAGCCAAAACCTTAGAGAAATGTTCATCTCCCAACCACTAAAGAAATTACTCGTGAACTACAACGTACGTAAGGAATGTTTGGTTATTATTTTTTTTACAAACTTTGGTTATTATTTTTTACTTTCCTTATTTCATGTTTACCAACTTATTCAACTTTGATTATAATCTTCCATGCATGTATTCTTTACCTACATATATAGTAAAGTAATCATCATCATTCAATAAAAACAATTATTATCGAATTATATCATCACTTTTATTATTTCATTGATCCTAAATAGAGCTGACAAGTCGGCCAATTGGTTCGGATTCGAGTTCGATCACTTCGGATTTGAGTTACTGATAGAATTTAGGATTGGATAGAGACAACTGGATTGGGCAATAAGACACTTGGGTTGAACCACATCAAAAGATTGAATCCAATTGATTAGTTAGTTCAACTCTAGAGCTTATATACCGATTATTTTACTCTTGGATTTTCCGATGTGGGATGTACTTTAACACTCCCCCTCAAGTGGACAACCGGGCCATTTTAAATCTAACCGGTTGACCACTTGCAAATGAATTCTCATTCCCTTAACTTTTTTTATGGGCGCCAACACTTAAAGGACCACGAGCCGCTGAGTATGGACTTCAGAATGAGCAATCGTGTTAAACAGGCCACTGGCCGTTGGGTACAACCTCCATACGGACAACTGAGCTAAAGACTAAGAGGCCGCTAGGAATGAACGTCTAGACGGACACCTTGACAAACGAGGGGGGCTAAATCTGGCTCTGATACCATGATAGAATTTAGGATTGGGTGTGGATAACTGGATTGGGCTATAAGACACTTGGATTGAACCACATTAAAAGATTGAATCCAATCGATTAGTTAGTTAAACTCAAGAGTTTATATACCGATTATTTTACTCTTGGATTTTCCAATGTGGGATGTACTTTAACAGTTACCTCGAGTTTGGGTAAGTTTAGGCTCAATTCGTGTTGGCAACTACATGTTCATGATCAGTGTCTTTGGATTCAGGTCAACCCAACGAGTTATGAGCTAGATTTATTTTTATAATATTAAAATTCATACTACCTTTCCATTTTGCACTAAAAAAGAATTAAAATATCAAAATACAAAAACTAAGCCTTTTAGAATAATTTATTTTTAATTATTAACTACTTTTTAAATATATTTAACATTATTGTGAATAATGTAAAAAAAATAAACATGTACCACTACTGGAAAAAAATGTAAGATAACTATGTGAAATTAGTAAAAAAAAATTTTTAAAAATATAAGATTATACACTAAAAACGAGTCCTAACAAGAAAATAAAAACATAATTTTATTTTAAATACATTATCTTTCATATTAAAGTACAAGATTTTGAAAACATTAGCGGGTCGGTCAGTTTGGGTTCAAGTTTGATCGATCAGGTTTGACCCATTTTTAGTTGGTCATTTCGGGATAGTCAACAAAACATTTGTTCAAAACTAAATCTAGTATTTTCAGACCGAGCCTCGGATTAAAAACATGTTGGGTCCATTTGTATCACGTCTATTCGAAAAGTTTATTAGAAACAAAATAACAATTTTTTTAACAATGAAATGAGCATTGTGGAATCATTAAATATGCATACATCAATTTCATAATATACGTGTTCTAAGTAGAGAAAGAGTTTTGTGCCAAATGAATATACTTTAATTGTAAATAAACGAATATGAAATGTACAATATAATAAATGGCTGATGCTTAGAAGGTGGATATTAAGTGCAAATTTCACTATAATATACACTACACAACCATATATATAGGCCATGCTTAGAAGCGGGATATTTGTGTTTCTTGATTAAAATGGATGATGGGTTGTGCTTGTTTGACCGGTTGGATGTGTCGGTACATTGTTTAAAAATGTTTAGCAAAAATTATATGTTTGTAATTAGTTATTTTGAGATTAAAAAAGAAATTATATACATGCATATCCATGACTAGCAATAAAACCAAATTTTCTTATCAGAGTAAGTCTTAGATTTGTGTTTTAAAGACATCGAGTAGATAATGAATAGTTTTACCTTAAGATTTTTTTAACAAGTCATCGGTATTAATTTAACAAATTTGTAAATAAATTTGTAATATAGTAATGTTGTTATTGGATTAATCTTCTTAAAATATATCATTTACTTTGACCTTGTAATTTAGTAAATTAATTTGATTGAAGGGAATAAATTAATCTCTTATGGAGTACGTATTTAATAATTTAAAATAGGAATACATAAATCAAATGCATTTTAGGAGATTTTTTTTAATCTCAAAGGGATCAAAACATATAATTCGTATTAAAATTCAAGGAGGATTATTATTTGAAAAAAAATTAATTTTCCAGGAATGATTTGATTTTAAAAACTTCAGAAGGAACAAAAACAGAACTCTCTAATTTTACAAGGACAATAAATTTATTTAACCCTTTTCTTTTTAATTTTATTTTCTTATTTTTAAATTTTAATATTTTCTATTTCTTATTTTTAGTTTTATTTTTTATTTTCTCATTTCATATATATATATATATATTAATAACTATCTATAAAGAAAAATGATATCCCAATGTACATGTCTCCTTTTCATTTAAGGTTAAGTAATTAATGTTACATTGACTCTTTTACCCTCATCACTGCACTATTTTTAGAGGCTCATTCACAAAGCCAGAATATTTATATCAATTTCATCTTTTACTCCATTTTTCTTAATTGATCCATGTGTGAAATAGAAAGTGGACAAGCAGTTCAGCCTTGTTAGTTTGTCAATAACATTTTTTATTTGAGAAATTTACCTAAATATGACTAAAACATAATGACTTTCCCAATATAGGACCATATGTTTTTATTTTCCAATGTAGGACCATTAATCATTATCATGTAGTCATTATTCAACTTAATGTCCATCATTACTGGACATTATTCCTTCAACTAGGTCATTATTAAGTCTTATTTAGGGAATAAAAAAGTTTAAGTCCTACATTAGGAAAGTCATTATGTTTTAGTCCTATTTAGGGCAAATTTCACTTTTTATTATCGTTCTCGTTTTGAATAAAAATTTAAAAGTCAGTGTAGATTAATTTTAAAAACGTTAGCGCTAAAAACTATCGTTACATAACATTTTCAAAACGCTAATTTTTAACGTTATTGCCAAACGATACATACAAGACATGAAATATAAATATATAATACTCCGTATATGAAGTCCAAAAGAAAGTACAGTAAATAATTAAGGAAGTTGCGTGCATTAGCAGATAATCTCAATCTTAGGAAAGTTACAAAATAAAAGTATTTCCATTTTATTGGCATTTCTCCCAATACAAATGAAGACAAATATCCTCAACGGAATTTGTATGCCATTCCAATCAAATTTAATAATAGTATGAGTACTACTCATGCTTATTACAACTAATAATCATTAAGCATTAATATGTAATTTTGTATTATTTCATCCGTCCCAAATTAAATTAAAGGAAAAATTATCCAATCTCAACTCTACTGAAATTGCAAGTTTTTGGGTCTTCTTTAAGTTGCTAACGGATGGTTAACGGAACCTGTTTTACGCAACAAAATGAAAGTTGAAATTATTTTTGATGAACTTTTCGTGTTTAATTTTTTAAAACAAAAAATTACCTTAATTATTTAAAATGATTTTTTACCAACATCATTTCTTTCTCTTTTTTAAAGATTAGTCTTATCTTTGAAAAAATATAAAAAATAATGAAAATGAGAAAAAAAAACTTAAACCATACAAAATTAATGAAATAAAAAGATATCAATAAAAACTAACCTTAACTGATTAGAAATAAAACTAAAAGTAAACGGAGTGATAGGTTTCAACATCTTAGGCACTATACGAAGTATTAATGTATTACTTTCTCTTAAAAGGAAATAACAAACCTTATTAAGAAATAACTAAAATGAAAATAAGTTGAAGTAAGAAATTAATTTTTATTTTTTTTATTTTTCTCTCCATTTTTCAGGGTTTTAATAAGATCAAAAAATAAGTTTTTTACTTATTATTTTTTGTTTTTATTTTTATTTGTTATCAGCGGAGGAAGTAATACATTAGTAATCCATCCGTATAGTTCCAATAATAACATTAGAAGTCACCACTCCATATATTTTTTTAGTTGTATTTCTTATCAATTTGAGTTTAGTTTTTATTGATTATCTTTTTATTTCATTAACTTTGTATGTTTTTAGTTGTTTTTCTCATATATCTTCTTCTTTATTATTTTTTTGTCGAGATAAGACTAATCTTTAAAAATTTTGATGGAGGTAGAAAATCAAAAATTTAACGGCAATGTAAAACAAGTCATTTCCATTAATTTTGGGTGCATATATAAAGAGATCATAAGACACATATTAATATCACCAATCTTACGCCTCCAATATATGGGTAGGCCACCAATATTAAAATAACGGGTCGAACCCAAAAGGGTTTAATACTCATTTTAGACTCTATAAGTGCATCACAAATCAATTTGGTCTTTGTAATCTGGTTGGATCAAATTAGTCATTGTAATTAGAAAATGTGAATAAAGTTCATAATGCAATATATCTATGTACCAACAACTTAAACTAAAACACAAGGTCATTGTTCTTGCATTAACTAATATGTTTATTCAAATTTTAACAGATAAATTTTGTTCAAATGACTAACTTGATTTATGTTTTCTGGTTAAAAATGTTAATTTGACTCAACCAAACTTACTAGGACAAAATTAACTCGTGAGTACACTTGCAGGATCCAAAATGATTATTAATTGAGCCCTAAAATATAATGCATGTATTGCCATTGCCATATTTATACAAATTAAATAAAAAATCAACCTGGATAAGAGAAAATAGACAAAGTGTCAAAATAAGAGTTCTATGTTTTTATTATCCCCAAATAAGAGTTCGCAATGTGGTAATGTGACACTTTACATATGTATTTTATTATAATTTTTGGTAATGTACATGGTAATGATTTGTAATGTAAATGTATTTTAGCTCTTCTTTCGAAAATAAAAACATAGAACTCTTATTTCTGGTATACTTTCAATGTTACGTTCCTATTTTAGTATTTTTTTTCTCAGATTAAATTAAGCTCCGATTATCATTATTTTCGAATGAATTAGAAAATATTGTTAGAGTCATCGCCATCAACTGATCATAAAGATTAGCACAGATAACCAATCAATGTATTAAGTACACACTTCCATCTTCCCTTGACTTTGTAAACAACCCACAATTAGCAAAGATAATCCAACAATTAAGGTGGTACACAACAGTATTTATGTGTGCATAATGTAATATAAGACATTATATTAATTAGGTGCACGAGATGTTTTCAAAGTTTCTAATGCTGGAAAAACAATGTGATTGCCAGCATGTGGTATCATGCAACCTATACAGAAAGAATAAAGTGATCGTGTAACAACGTTTTCTGTACATTTTAGATTTTGGCAAAAAACAAAAAAGGGATGGTTGTAACCCCATGCTTTTCATTCCCTACGAAAAAGAGTTTGTGAGTCACACGCATCGCCACTCTTTCAAATATATATACCTGCTCTATTTTTAAATAATTGTCTATTAATTAAAACTATTTAGATCCATTATATTTTGAATGAATATAGGCAAATTTTATATCTACATTCATTTGATTCTCGTAGGGCCGGCCTCGAAAAATGAAAAAAATAAAATTGGCCCGGTCCAAAATTTATAATTTGTGCCCTATTTTATATTTTTAAAATACTTTTACTTTAAAATTATTAACAAATTTAAAAATGTGGTGCCCTAAATTTTAAGAGGCCCTGTGCGGTTAGCCACTTTGCACACCCTCCGGGCCACCCATGGATTCTCGATGTATATAGAAAATCATACTCCCTAATATATAGACATTTTAGTTAAAAACGGAGAAAATATTTGAAGTCACTCCAAACTCAATAGATATTATGTTAGAAGACCCAAATTCATATAGAGTTATATCAATTTGTAATTGACATGGAACCAACTCAATCAAAAGATCAAATTTTTGCTTGTTGGCTTAAAAAATGTTTTATACTCTAAAAGATTTGTTACATGCATAAAAGATGTTAGATGTGTGCATGATCGAGACTTTTACCTGAGCATTAAATTTTTAAACTGGGTGACACTGATATAATATTTGAACTTGTGACTTCTATGTAAGCAAAATTTTCATATCATGTGAAAGAATTAATTCAACCAAAAGTTCTAGTTTGCAGATGTAGTCCCCCATTAAAGGTTTTATATTCTAATAGTTATATACATCATAATATAATAGCATGGTAAAGATAATAATATAGCCAATTCAGTATCATATATTCCCTCCGTTCCACAAAATTATTCCCATTTTGACTTTGGACAAAAATAAGGAAAGTGTAATTTTGGTTGACTTTCCAATTTTGCCCCTAATGTGATGGAAAAAAGTAAGATGTGATAGTTTGGTTATTAGTGAAAAAGTATGATGTGATAAGTAGGGTATGAAAAAATAGGGGTAAAAGTGATTTTTTAATAGAAAGTGGAAGTGTTTTGTGGAAAACAAAAAAACGAAAAGAGAAAGGTTTTGTGAAACGGAGGGAGTTGAATACTTGTTAAGCACGATACACACACATTTTTTTGGTTTTGAGTTTCGAAACTTTTGTGGCAATGAATAAGGCAGACTTATTATTACAATATAACTAACTTGGGAGTAGAAACACACGGGACAACTAGTGCCGCTAGTAAACCACTAGATCTCAGATAATGTATTGGCCATAGCCTAAAACTTGGTTTTGGAGAACAAACGAGAAACAACTTTTTGTTTATTGGTTTGCCAAGAGATATGAGATCCTCCCAACATGACAAAGTAACAAGTAACTGACCTTCGTGCGAGAGGACAACTAATCATTTGAATTTTGAAAAAACTATAAGTGCAAGATTGTTGTCACTACGCAAAACAATTCCCTAACATAGATGCCCCTTAAGATAACGCAAGACACGTAAGGCTGTATTGAGATGATCTAGACGAAGAGCATCCATTAACTGAGACAAAACATGTACCAAAATGAAAATATCAAGAGGAGTAATAGTAAAATACACCGTAAGTGCACCACAAGCTTGTGATACTTTGCAAGATCTCTTATCTCAAGACTAGTGCAAGAAGAATCACATACCCTAGCATTATATTACTTTTAATATATACAAACACCCACGAAATTTGACTATGATTTGGCCCACATAGACTCCACCACAGGAATTAGTTTGATGTGAATAACGCTCTCTTACATGGTGATATTGATTACATGATTTCTAAAGATCAGAGTGTAATCATAAAGTTTTAATGCCGGCCATTCAAGTGAAACTTGGTCCAATACACCCACCAATATCCCAAAGCTCGAAAGTGTACGTGGTGGAAGATCTGTAAGACCCCATGTGTGATCCCACACAAAGTATTAAGTTCATGTTGCATAGCTTCTTGCCAAGAAGCAAATTGAACTGCATCCCATCCTCTTTGGCAGCTCATTAGGATTAAGTGCAGCCACAAACCTCTATACTTATTAATGTCAGTGATAGAAAATCGCGTACATAAAGATGAAGATGAGTCAGGAGAGGATGCAACTGAAGTGAAAAACTCAACGTAACGGAATGACATATAATTATTAAAATTGAAGGGTGAGGATCTGCCATCATTGTGGGTTCGACAAACGGCAGAGGAGACATTGTTAGTTTGTTACTGCGAGCGGCGGTACTGTGAGATCACTGAACAAGAGACCCTTAGCGCCTTGACCAACTTGCCAGAAAGAGACAAAGGCAGGCATCATTTAGAGTTTTGGAGAGAATAATCTCAAAGACGCTCTGGTACCATGTATAATAGGTGAAACTAATTTCTTGATTTCATTTTGCGCCAAACTAGTATATATGCACAAAAATACAACTAACTACAATCTAATATCGATTTAGTAGGGCCATTTACATATTAACCAAATAGTTTGGGTTTGATTAAAATGATTTTAAATTATTTTGGAAATCATTCATGAAGACACTAAGTTAGTAACAACTTGATTCTCTAAGCCATAAGTTCAAATTATGCGAGTTGTGGTATTACGGAATACAATATAAACATCAACTTGTATCTGTTTCACTATTTTTAATAGTCATGACTAAAATGGAGGGTTACAATTGTCAGCAATGACATAGTATGTCATCAGACCAATATAATTAGGCATTTCACAATGCTACATTCGATCTAGAAGTGATTTCTATCATCTTACCTTCCTCCTCCTTCACGAGCTAGCCTTAACCCATATTTTGAGATTAAATTATCACCTCAATTAGGATGGGATTGTTGGGACCACGCGTACTCTCACCCTAAGCCATATTAATATGATATTGTCTATTCTAAGTCAAGCTCTCACGGATTTATTTTTTGGTTAAATCCTAAAAAGCCTCATACCAATGGATTGGGTACCTGGACCTATATATTTTGGTCCATTTTTCTCTCCTTATATGTTGTAGGACTAAGTTTGCATCCCAACAAACCTCCACTCCAACTAACACCACACAAATTTGTGATGAATAATATAATGCTCCCTATATTTTAGAATTATTTTAGAGAAAAAAAAAGTGTGAGTGATAACATAAGTAGTGTATAGTACGTTAATAGTGATAAGTACGTAGACGGTACACGTGTAGAATGTTTTCTTTTCGTTCAACATTGAAGAGGGTATAGTATAGTGTCCCAATCTATGTATACTAAGCCGTGCAATGTGTAATGCTAACAAAATATGTTCTCACACGTGTCCTATCTTTTCCGTCCTCAACCCTCTCGGATATCAACACAAGAGTGTGGGAGCCTTAAAAGTCTCTCAACTCCCAATATACCGAGGAAATACATATACTCTCCATTAACTCCGTATTTTTATATATTTAATTTATCATTTGATAAAATAAAAAAAGAAATGTTTTATTACCACTTGCTTTATAGTTCTTTTGATGATGCAATTTGTAAATATGTATGTTTTTATTTCTTTACCAATTCGTAAATAAAATTATTTGAAACGATATAAGATTTAAACATTGCTAAAAAAAAGGGATATAATTCTTGTCTGAGTTATGATGCGTGTACACAGAATGTGTATTCCGATCTACTTGTAAACCAACAATTCTCAATTTCTCATCATACTTTCTTTATTCACTCATCAATTTTATTTTATCCACGGTAAGGTTGTGCGGTTGAGATACACCGACCGGGGTACAATAGTGTGCCCTGACGTTTTTCTTTTGTAAATTTATTTATATAATACTAAAATACAGTGAATTTTTCATACATGTTCAATGTCTACTGGACATTATTCGAATAAATATTCATCAGTGCTAACATTGTTCTTATCACTAGACATGGTTCAAATACTATTTAGTAAATAACAAGTTTTAGGTACTACATTGGTAACAGATACATATATGTTTTAGTACTCCCTCCGTCCCCCATAGATCTTTCCAATATCCATTTTTCTTTGTCCACAATAAATCTTTTCATTTCATTTTTTAACAATTAAAATACCACAACTACCCTCACTTTATTTATTACACCTCACCCACCTCATTTAATACACTCCATCCATTTTCATTAAGGGTATTATGGTAAACTTTCACCTTTTTTCAACTCTCCTTAAAAAGTACTAAAAGTCAAAATGAGAACATCTTAGGGGGACGGAGGGAGTATTATTTAGTGTAAATTTTAATATTTCTTTTCATTTTTTATTAGAGTGCATCCCACATCGAAAATTCAAGAGCAAAAAATAATCGATATATAAGCTCTTGCGTTGAACTAATTAATCGATTGGATTCAATCTTTTAATGTGGTTCAACTCAGATGTCTTATTACCCAACCCAGTTGTCCATACCAGTCATAAATTTTATCATTTTTCCACAACTTACTTAAATTTGGTGTAATTAAATCAACTTATTCTCAACAATTTGTGGGTGATGTACTGATGTGTAAGATTGGTTTTATCAATTTTGACTAAAAAAGTCAAGAATAGACAAATATAGAAAGAAAAAAGTAATTCAACAAGAGGCCATTTGTAACTTGTAAGTACTTCCTCCGTTCTAAAAAAGAGTTCCTACTTTGAAAAAGTAGAAAAATAAGGAAGTGTTAAATTGTAGTTGACTTCCAATTTTGCCCCTGATATGATGGGTAAAAGTAAGATGTGATGGATAGATTATTAGAGAAAAAGTATGATGTGATAGGTAGGGTATGAAAAAGTAAGGGTAAAAGTGGGTTTTTAATAGAAAGTGGAAGTGTTTTGTTGGAAGTGAAAAAAATGAAAGAGAAAGTGTTTTTAAAAAAGGAGAAAGTATAAGCTAGTGGGGTGACGACATAGGCTTGAGCAAAGGCCGGAGAGGGGTGGGGCGGAAGGCGCTGGCTGCTATGTGGGGTGGGACACACACTCCCTCACTCTATCTCTCTCTCTATATATCTCTTCATACATTTATACCCCTCCTGGCCTCCTGCCCTTCTTCTTCTTCGATCTTCTCCCAAAACACATAAACTCTCTCTTTTCGATCTCTCCCTAGAAAGAAAGAAAGAAAGAAAGAAAGAAAGAAGGAGAGATCGAGGAGAATGAGAATGAGCTGCAATGGGTGCCGAGTGCTGCGGAAGGGATGCAGCGAGAGCTGTACCCTGAGGCCGTGCCTCCAGTGGATCAAGACCCCCGAGTCCCAGGCCCACGCCACCGTCTTCCTCGCCAAGTTCTACGGCCGCGCCGGCCTCATCAACCTCATCAATGCCGGCCCCCATCACCTCCGCCCCGGTATCCTTTTTTATATATATATATATCCTTTTTTTTCATCTACTTATATACTCCCCTCCCAATAAAATCTTTCCTAACATTGCATAGAGGTCGTCACTCTTGAATTCTTTTGGTGTGAATTTTTCATTTTTTTTTTTTGGGTTCCATTATATATTTCCTATATTCTCTCCTTTCCACTATTTTGGAACAATTTTTTTTTAAATTTTGCATCGATATTTAAGTAAATATGATTTTAAATTATTTCATTCCTATATCATCTTAAATCGAAATGAGACAAAAAAATAATGAAACGGAAAGATTCATTTTAAACACTCAAGTACTATTTTTACGGTAAAAAAATAAAATTTATTTAGAAAAAGATTCCTTACGTTGAGAGTATTTGTACATTTTTACGGAGTAATTTTTTTTATAGTCTATCAGAATTAACATTTGACTTTAAGTTAAATACTCCCTCCGTCCCAGAATATTTGTCTACTTTCATTTTTGCACACCATCCAATGCACTTTTTTAATCCATTTTATCTTGTAATTTGTATATTAAAAAATTATAGAAATTATATATTAATAATCTCTATGTTAAGACAAATCAAACAAGATCACACATGACTATATTTAGACTTACACATTGAGAGAATTTGATGAGTCAAAGTGCTTAGATGAACAGTTTCAAAAATTAAAAGTGGACGAATATAGCGAAACGGAGGTGGTACGAATTATATGGTGGTAGTATATTAATTAGATTAAAATGTTTTCGGTGGGATTATTTTTGTGCAGCGATTTTTAGGTCATTGTTGTACGAGGCTTGCGGGCGGGTCATCAACCCGATATACGGGTCGGTCGGGTTGATGTGGGGCGGCAATTGGGATCGGTGCCAAGAAGCGGTGGAAGCGGTTCTCAACGGTACGGAGATCAGGCAACTCACCGCGGAAGACGGCGGCGCCGCCGAGTCACACGCCGTCACGCCCTTCAAGGTGTGCGACATACGCCACATCTCCAAGGAGCCGCCCGCCGCGGTCCACCGGGCGAGGTCCAGGAACCGGTTCAAGCGGACCGGACCGGTTCAGAACAGATCGGTCGACGCGATGGCGACGGAGGAGCCGGCGAGGTTCAGCCTCTCCGGGTGGGGGTTCGACGGGTCGGAGGGAAGCGTCGGGTTGGAGCGGGCCCCGAGTAACGGGTCGACCATGCTGGAAACGGTCGAGCAGTACTATGCGAACCGGGACGAACCGGGTGGCGGTTCGGGGAACGAGGCCGGAAACGAGCTGCTCCTGGACCTCACTCTCGGGGTTTGATTCCGTGGAGCGCATCCCCACCGCTCCACGGTGGACGAGCATAAAAGTAGGTGACGTGTGAGGAAGGAAAAGAAAGAGTCCGTTACGTCGAGGCATTGGGATTTTTTTTTCTTTTTTTTCTTTTTTGTTTTTGTTTTATTTTTTAAAAAAATAATAAAATCTAAATACAAGTCATTTCCTTATACTTAAATGTATGGTAAGAGAAACAATTCAAGGATTATTGTCAATTCATGTGTTCGCAATGATTGTCAATCCATCGTGTAACTAGTGGTTTTTAAGATCTCTCACAAACAAATTTGGATGAAAATTAACAATGAAGAATACTCATTTGATTTTTCAAGGCCGCCGAAAGAATACTTTAACTATTATTATTTCTATTAATACACACACACATATATGCAATATTATAAAAATATGTTAGGAGTATTTCAAAATTATGTTTCGAAATAAATTTATGAATATTAAATTTATATCATTATTTAATGTATTTTTTATAATTTATAGTTAAAATTTAAAAATGAATAAGAAAAAATAATATGGAAAAAGAGCTGCGCAACGGAAAGTGTATTAATATGCCTGACAAGAACCATGGAGTAATTCTCAATTATAAATCTATGAAATAGCTACTCCGTACATTGGATCCAAAACTATGGGTTTTTAATTTCTCAGTTATTTTTATATTTTGCCCCACTCAAATTGGGAAAAATGTTTTTAAAAAAAATGACCTACGTACTCCTTCCCAATCTGTTGGTAATTTGTATAAGTTGACCTTTCAGAGTCAAATCATCAACTAATATCAATAAATATTAGGCATGTCAGTGAACGAATAATACTCGCTCATTTAGAGATTCTCTACTGTTTCAAATGAAAAATTGATGGTTCATACTTATCTAATCCTCTCCCTAAACTCCACACCGCACCCCAGTCCACCCCTACACCCCAATCCTAGATTTCCATTTATCTCCTCCAAATGTGTGGCTAAATTTTCATGTTTGGTTCACAAACTAAATAGTCACAATTCTTACAAACTTATCATTTGTGAATTTCAATAAAACATACTCTCATTGTTCCCAAAATATTTGACACATTTGCTTTTTCAACAGTCACGGAAAATTTTGTTTATTTGTTCGTTTTCATTGATTATTTGATAAAATAAAGTATTTTTGACATCTCTTATTTCAAAAAACTTTTCATGTAGTTTTTAAATATGTAAAATTTTTTTACTTATATGCCAATATATAAATAAAATAGAAATCTCCCTAAATAGGACTAAAACATAGAGAAAAGTACCAAAATAGGATTTTTATGTTTTTTTGCTAAAATAGAACTTCACACTGTGGTAATGTGGTTGTAATGTAGCACTGTACATGTGCACATTACTATACTTTTTGGTAATGTACATGATCATGTTTGGTAATGCATGTAAATTCATTTTAAGTCCTATTTCGATATTTAAAATATGAAAGTCCTATTTTGGTATATTTTTAATGTTTTAGTTCTACTATGGTCTTTCTCTCTAAATAAAATAAATTGAAAAAACTTGATACTTTATTTCTTTTTTTTTGAATTGTGATAAACATTCGGGAAGCGAAGAAGTAATTATTTTTATAAATGGGGATCAATGTTTGCCTAATTTGAGAGCCATAATTAGAGCCATGAATGAGAGATTGGAAAAAGGCCGGGCCGGGCCGGGCGACCCAATGGGATTGGTGGGTGAGGATGTGGATCTGACTGGATAGCTGTTTGGGTGATCAATTGATGACCGAAATATGAATGAGAGAAGGGCACGTGGGAAGGCATGCAGAAGACTTCATCCGACACCTGCTCTCCATGCAACGGTTCTTTCCGCCAAGTTTCATCTTTCCTATTTTACCGGTTTTTTTTTTCAAAACAAAAAAAAAAGAAAAGAAAAAAAGTAATGTTTTTATCTTTCACTTCGATAAATAAATCATTTTAAATATAACTATAATCAAGTCATATATCAAATCCGATCATGAAGCATCTAAAACTACCCTACTAATTAAACATACTCTCTCCGTCCCTCAATATTTATCCACTTTCATTTTTGCACACCATCTAATGCACCTCTTTAATCCATTTTATCTTGTAATTTGTATATTAAAAAATTATAGAAATTATATATTAATAATCTATATGTTAAGACAAATCAAATAAGATCACACATGACTATATTTAGGGTTACGCATTATGAAAATTTGATGAGTCAAAATACTTAGATGAACAGTTCCAAAAGTCAAGACTGGACAAATATTGGGGGACAGAGGGAGTAGATTGTTAGAATGCATCCCATAACGGAAGTCCAAGGATAAAATAATTGATTCATAAGCTTTTGAGTTGAACTAACTAATCGATTTGATTCAATCTTTTAATATGGTTCAACTCAAGTGTCTTATTGTCCAATGTAGCCATCCACACCCAATCTAGATCAGTAGTCTTTTAAACTTTTGCAAAAATGTGAACCAATTAGGTACTAATCCACTTCAACCATTTTTTTTGGCATGTTTTATAATTAGATGTTATGTAAATGTAACTTATATATTAACTAAAATTCACATCCACTCATCAATTAGTATTTTATTATTGAACTTTTTGTTCAATTTAGCTTAACAGTTTTCAATATTTTTCTTCAACGTCTTGAAATCAAATTGTCAATTTCATTTGGAAACGGAAGCCAATGGATATTTAATGAAAACAAACATTCTTTCATAGTCTTAAGGTCCATATGTGAGAGCATTCACAATGGCAAGGCAATGTCTTGCCTTGACATGCCATGTCAGCAAATTCCACTCAAATCATGACATTCCATGGTTATTCCATCCCATTTTTCATTCCATGTGCAAGACATGATTCTTTCATTTTTTATTTTTTTAAATATTTTAAATATTTTTAATTTTTGAAAAAAATATTTTTTAAAAGAAGTAAACATATTTTAATAATAAAATAAATTTTTAAAATAATTTTTTATAATTAAAAATCATTAAAAAGTGCAAAAATAGACAAAAACAATGACTTGCCACTGTATGTTACGACACTCCACTCATTTGCCACACGGTGACTGGGTTACTTTTTATTGGTTGAAATAATCCATGTCACCGTGTCTCATTTCATTTTTGCCTTGCCATTGTCAATGCTCTGAGAAGTCGTCTGTATCACACTCTTTATAGGGCGGCAAGTGATTTTTTTGTAAAATATTTAATTCTTGTATGATATCAATACACTAAGATTTATAAAATGATAATGGACCTTGAAACCACCTAAGATTGTGTCTTGTTTTAAAAAATAACTCGAATTTTTAAAAATAATAACAGTGGTCGTTATTTGTATGATTTTACTTTTCAAAATAAACTTTGTTTTGTACTCCCTCCGTCCCTAAATAAACTTCCTCTTTCGTTTTTTTTGTCCCTAAATAAACTTCTCTTTTCCCTTAAAAAACCTCTTTTACCCCTTACTTTTTCATACCCTACCTATCACATCATACCTTTTTACTAATAATCTACCTATCACATCTTACTTTTACACATCACATCAAGGGTATTTTTGAAAAGTCAACACAAAAATATCCCTCCCTTAAATCCTCAAAAAGTCAAAAATAGAAGTTTATTTAGGGACGGAGGGAGTACTCCGTAATTTTTAGGGCAATGTTCTTTTGACCCGAGCAAACAATGACCTCAACATTATGGAGCACCTCCGGTGCTCCATATGTAACAATTTTTAATTAATCTACAAAAATATTAAAACGAAGAAATTTAAAAAAAAGTTAGATATAATAAAACTTGAATTAATTTTTCAAAATAAACTTATGCTTTAATGAATAAATTAAAAATATAAAAAAATAATTATATTTTTATATATGTTCAGTTAAAAAGTTTTCAGTTTGGAAAGTTATCTTAATTGTTCCCAAATATAAAACCGATCATTCGATTCAATACAATTGAATAATTTTTGGTATTTTTTGGTTTAGTATTTTCCAATTTGGTTCGGGATTAATTCGGTACTTGTGCACCCATAAAAGCTATGCAAATTGCAGAGTCAAAATAGATAATTACGAACTGGGCCAACCCAAGGCAAATGCCCTTACGTTATAAGCTTAAAATCCTATGTTCAGTATGGGCCTGCAATAAGGATATACTCCACAATTTCTTGACACTTCTTGGTATGGGCCTGGTCTCCAGAATTGCAATATATAAATAGAAAATACAACCTCAAATCTAAAATGAAATTTAAGCCATTTCATTTTTGATAAGTGCAAAAAATTTTTAAATATTTTTTTCCAAAATCAAATAATACTGAATAATATTATTTAAAAAAGTAATATGTGAGATGTGACTCAAAACATCTAACTATATACAAAATCAGGATGAATTTTGTGAATAGTGTTTCCACATAAATGTATGAGCTATCTATTTCGGTTTTGGGGCCTGGCGAATTAGACCTGAATAATGGGTAGTGTTCTTTTATGGATCTACGTGCACAATCTCATCCCAAAAAATTTTCCCTTCATTTAAAAACTTCCTCAAAAATATTCAAAGAATATGTGGAATGCCTTTGCTGAGATTGACAATAGTCGCACCACTTGGATACTTATATTACGAGCCGTTCATGTCTACTTTATTCCGTTTTGGGCAAAAGGAGGAGATTCATTGGAAGTGATCTTTCATGATGAACATATATAGTATTTACAATTTTTTTACATTTATTTATTTATTCTAATGCATTCACGTTCATCTCAATAAAACTGAAAAAAACGTTTTGAAACTCAAATCGTAGAAGATGATCTTTTCAGAATTTGAAATATCTTTGTTCATGATAACTACATCTAATCATTTTAATTTCGGATTAACTTCCTCCCTTTTAAACAAAGCTTTGTAATCAACCCTTTTATTTGTCAAGGTTTGAGATTCAATTCATGAAATGATTTGCTTCCCTAATGTACTCTGATCCGTATTACACGTACATATTTATCATCTCTTTATTTAAATGGATTACTTTTTTATAAAATTATTTTCTTGGATGAAATTAGTTATAATATAAAGTATTCTACCCGTGCATAGCAAGGGTATGAATCTAATTAGTTTCTAAACTCATATACAAAAGCTCATATAATCTTACACGAAATACTATGTTGGGATTTAATAAAAGTTATATATACATATATAAAAATCATGGAATACTTTCTTATCAAAATAATTTTTATCATGAAATAAGCTTATATTGTACTCCAAACCAATGTGTTTAACACATTTTTACTTCATCAGTACTACACATTTTAACACACCAATCCATCAGGCCACCCGCATTAGACGAACTGGTAAATGAAGGACTACCATTGAATCTCCTACTTTATTCCGCTTTGGGCAAACGGTCTATACCAATATATATATATATATATATATATATATATATATATATATATATATATATATATATATATATATATATATATATATATATATATATATATATAATTGATTTAAAAAAGTTGTGATTTTTCTTTATCTTACTATATACAATGGTAAGAGTGATTTGTGAACAGTGTTCCCGCCATTTTTGACACATCCTTTTGGGCCGGATTTGGGCCTACTATTCATGGGCCAAGTTTCTTCCTATTTAGAGTGCCTGCAGTTGACAGCTACTTTATCGGGCTGCGGTTGACAGCTACTTTATCGGTCTGCGGTTGACAGCTACTACCTGTAGTGCGTGGCTCCATAAATTTGCTTTATGTCTATTCAATTTTAGTGGTTTCATAAAGTTGTATTATGGAAAAAAATTGTGTGGCTCAATAAAGTAAATTTGGAAAAAGTAACTTTATGTCAAATCCATTCATTGTAAAGATTTTTAAAATCTAGCCATTTTATGAATGGTTAAAAAGATCATGAAAAATGTAATATATATACTCGAGCATAGTGATGTAAACTTCATTCCCAAAAAATAAACTTCTCAAGTAGCCTAAAAAATAATCAAATGTCTCAAATTTCTTCTTTAAGCATGTGGTCTCCCGTTGCCGAGCTTGACAACACTCAAACCAATTAGATGTTTAAGTTACAGGCCATGCGTGTCTATTTTGTTCCCGTTTGGACCAAAGACGGAGATTTAATGGTGATCATTTCTCACGATGAACATGTATGATATTCACAATTTTTTTACGCTTAATTGTTATTTATTTATTAATTTCTTTTAACATATATGTGTGTGTGTGTGTGTGTGTGTCGTCGAAATCTAGAGAGGCAAATATGCAGTTAAATATGTATTTTATATATCTAGACACATACACGCACCCACAAAAATATATTAATATACAATAGAGGCTCAGATTTTTTAAATCTAGTGTTAAGTTTGAGGCAAAATAAGAAACGAAATCGCCATGGCTGCAACAACGGGGATTAATTCCGTGACGCCACGCCAAGATACGTTCATTTTCTTCGATGCCTCAAACATTAAAAGCCTAAAAATCATAGTAACTTATTTCAGTCCTTCCATATCATCACAACCCTATATTCATACACACACACACACACACACAAAATTGATATGTTTGAGGCCATATCATCACAGTACTACTTTTCACAATCCTTTCATCTTATCACAGCCCTATAATGAGGCACACACACAAAATTGAATTTCATGAAAACTTTGAACAAAGGCAAAGAGCTGGAAATAATTATCATACATATATATCACATACATATATACATATATGCATATACATGTATATATATAGACATATACATATCTATATATAAACACACACACACACATGGTATACACATATTAACAGTAATAAGAACACACTATATGTATTAACTTACAATATGTATATTATAAAGCTTAACAGATTGTGTCCTATTTCCAAAGGGGAAGATAATGTATAAGAAATTTCGAAAATGTACACAGTATATTATAAGACTTCTTATATAAATAAAGAAATTTATAACAAATATATGTATTTTTGTATTATAATTAAAAACATCTTGCTAAGTATAATTTTATAGGCTTATATTTTTCAAATATTAATATATTTATGTATGTATGTATATATATATATGTGTGTGTGTGTGTGTGTATGTAAATATATTGATATATATAAGTATATAATTTCGAAAATTATATACATGTCTATAATATACACACACAGAGATATATCTATATATTATATATATATAATTTTCGAAATCTATTTATAAATCGGATGATATAAATATGCATTGTAACACATCTTACTGAAAAATACATTAAATCAAAACGGAGCCCAAGATCATCCGAAAAAACGATGTGAAGAAAAAAAGTAAAAATAATCGGCGCACATGGAAATCGGCTAATGAAAAAAATCCAGAATCTAAAGAAATCTGGTAATGAAAATCCAGAATCTAAAGATCTTTTTCATTACAACAGATCTTAATGAAAAAAACTATAAAATCAAAACAAAACGCAAAACGATCCAAAAAATATTGACTAAAAATATCAATACCTAATAAAGTCATTGATGCATCGACGAACAGAATCGGCTTATAGGGAAACCAACAAATGTACTCCGTATATGTTCAATAACCAAGAAACAACAACATAGGAGAAAGAGAGAGAGAGAGCAAGTATGTCGAGAAAGAGGGGGTGGATGCGGCGGAAGAAGTTAGTAGGTTTAATAAGGTTTGATAAGTAGGTTTTATATGAATCGAGTCTGGGCCGAAAATATTGTGTGGGCCGGAAATAAAATGTGGGCCGAAAAAAGTTTAGTCATTGCCTATTAATCCCTCCGTCCATGAGTATTTGTCCACTTTTGACTTTTTTCGGTCAAAATTGATAAACTTTGACTATAAATTAAATAAAAACAATATTAGATATTGATACAAAAATAGTTTTATTTGATTTATTATATCAAATATTTTCAAATATTTTCAGAATATTATTTTATCTAATTAAAAAACAATATATATTTGATTTAATTTAAGGTCTAAGGTTGAAAATAGTTGACGGAAAAAAGTCAAAACTGGACAAATATTCTGGAACGGAGGTAGTATATATTTCTATCTCTGTTCCTGAATTTTTGTTTAGGTTTGACTTTTTTTGTTATGTATTTTTAACTTTTGATCTATTATTAAATATAATATATATTTTATTTTTATTAGATAAAGTAATATTTTGATAATACTTGATATTATAAATCTAATAAATTTATTTTAAGATGTGACAAATATAATAACGAATTTTTTTACGGTGCAACGCACAGGTACGAAAATTTTTTGAGCTATTGCCTATTAGATATTTGCATCTCCTTCCCTAAGTTTTTATCCTGATTTGACTTTTTTGGTCAATTATCTTTAATTTTTGACATATAATTAAATAAAATATAAATTACATATTAATTAGATAAATCAGTTTTTTGACAATAATTGATACAATAAATGTAATAAAACTATTTTTGTATCAATATCTAATACCATTTTTAAATTTAAGGTCAAAATTTACTAATTTTTACGGAAAAAATCAAATGTCGACAAATACTCAATGACGGAGTGAGTATATTTATTGGTTAAGTATTCACTGGCTCGAAAAAACATGGATGAATTATATAAACAAATTTTTATCCCGAGATTGGTGACAGGGAAAAACATTGGTTAAGAAATTGTTATCCCGTGATTGTTCTTACACCATCGGATGCAAGAATTCCTTTTAAATTTTAAAGGAAACAGTTCCTGATTATGATTTCTTATGCTATGACAATCAATAAAAGTCAAGGACAATCATTGACGCATGTTAGGCTTTTACTAAAGAAATCTGTATTCAGTCATGGCCAGGTTTATGTGGCATTATCACGAGTCACTAATCACAATGGATTAAAGATTTGGATTTGTGGTGAAGATCATGTGACATCTAATAAAACTACAAATGTAGTCTATAAGAAGTTTTCTAAAACTTATTATGTTATTTTTTCACATTGTGCGTTGTTGTAAAACTTCTCCTCTTTAATATATATTACGTATCTTTGTTTAAAGTAAATTTTATCTTTTACTTCTATCAATGCTTCCCTTATTTATTTAACTTTAACTCAGACCGTGCAACGCACGGGTTCGAGTTTAGTTTTTTGCAACGGTAAAAAAAATATGGGACTAAGGGAGTGTAGTTTAGTGAGGTTCTATTCCTTGTTAGGGTAGGAATCCCCTCCATATATTCTAGAGAAATTTACTTAAATAGGACTAAAACATAATGACTTTCCCAATATAGGACCACATGTTTTTATTTCTCAATGTAGGACCTTTGGTCATTATTTAAATATGTTTTTTTTATTATTAATGATTAATACTCAATTTAGCTCTTCTCATATGACAATTTGATAAAGGTTTAGGAATGGGCTCATCTCTATTTATTTATTTTATTTTATCCTCAAGAAGAGAGGGATCCACAGGAAATCCCCTGATAGGAAAAGGCAGCCAATCAGGAAGCTGAAAGATGGATGAAGTGATGAACCATTTCCAAGCAGCTAATCAGAATGCAACGCTGTAAGAGATAGGGTTTCATTCATGGTATGTAGGACCCATCTTGCACCCCAAAAGTGCATAGCCCCATTCCTCATGGGACCCACTGTGGGGTATTCTATTTGTTAATATCTTTTAATCAAAGGCTTCAAGTTTTATTTGACACAAAATTAAAAAAAAAGTGAAAACTTATAATTAAAAATGATGTAGAAAAGAGAGAAAAATTGTGAGTTAAGAAAAGAGAAGATTTAACAAGACAAAAGTTTATGTTACATCAAATGTACAAACCCAAAGGGAGTTTGGCTTTTAAATTACAAAAATTCAATGCCAAAGCTCATATGTGTGGCCTTGTGGGGGCACATTCTCTCCACTTATTGCCAAAATAATTGAACAATCCCTTCACTTATTTCATAACATCTTTATATCATAAATAAACCAAGCTTTGATCATGCACAAGAAGCAACAACACATCTCCATGGTTTCTTCTTCTTCATCATCACCATGTACAACGCTGGCGGCGGCCGAAGCCAAGCCGCCCCGCTCTTGCGATGGTTGTGCGAGCAAGGCGGCGGCACAGTGGTTCTGTCCCGCCGACGATGCTTTCTTGTGCCAGAATTGTGACCTTTTGGTGCATTCAGCAAACTCTTTGGCCGGAAGGCACCGAAGGGTTCGTCTGAGGTGCGCGTCGCCACCCTCGTCCCCTTCCTGGGACTCGGGGTTCACCCGCAAGCCACGGACCCCGCGTAATGGGAAACGCGGGACCCACGGCGAACGTTCTCTTTCAATACTTACTAAGGAGTTCAGTCATTCGTCGGGCGACGTGGGTCACGCCCTCGTACCGGAGGTATATAGCACTAGTGATGAAAATCTCCGCCGTTTCGAGGGCGAGGAGGAGGAGGAGGAAGAGGAGCTAATATACCGTGTCCCGATCATCGACCCGTCGGTGGCGGAGATGTGCAATTCCTATGTTCCGGTAACGTCGCGACGTGATTTTCGACGCGAAAAAGTCAAAATTTATGATAAAAAGTGGAATATAAATACTTCTCCGTCGCAGTTCGCGACGGAGGTGGAGAGATTATTGTTGGGGAAGGGAGTTGGGGAGGAAGAGGGGGAGCCATTAGTATTGGACATGGAAGGGTTGGGGCTTTTGAGTAATTCCACACAAGAGGATGTGGCAGCTAATGACCAAAACGGTGCCGTTTTGGAGACGGGTCGGGAGGGAAAGGACGAGTTTGACCCGGAAAATGGTGGGAGGAAGAAGAGGTTATTATTGAAGCTCGATTATGAAGGGGTAATTACGGCTTGGGCTGAAGAGAGACGTCCATGGAGTAACGGCGTAAAACGCCAGGATTTGGATCCTAACGATTGCTGGCCAGTTGATCTAACGCCGGTAACCTTTCTTCTTCCCTCCGTAACACAATTTTTTTTTTTTTGAAAACCTCCGTAACACTTTATTTTGCTTGTTTTTATGTTTTTTCAACGGGTCTTTAGATTTCTAGATCCAGTCTGATATTAGCATATATGAGGAAAAATTATATGGGTGACCATTTATTAGTGAATTATTTTTATTATTGAATTACTACCTTTGTCAAGCTTAACCTTTTACAATTAAGGGTGCTTCTATAGTGCACCTTGGGTGCATATTATTTTTGTAGACCTTCTTACATAAATTTTTTTTATTTTTATTTTTAAAAAATGTTCATCTAGATAGTAAGGAATTACTTATTCGAGTCATATGTAGGTCCATGGTGGACTATGAGTCCACCATAAAATTTGCCTACAATTAAATCACACAAATTTTATCATAAGGTAAACTACAAATTACATCAAATATTACTATAAAAATGTTTATTAGATTTATCTTTCGCAATTTTTTTTAAAGGTCGTTTGGTTGGAAGGAAGGGGAGGGAAAGGAATGAGAAGGGATGTGAATGATTCCCTTCTTATTTGGTTGGGAGGGAAAGGAAAAGGTATATTTTTAATTTTTTATAATTTATATTTCTCATTTTTAAATATATTTTGTTATTTTTTTTTTAATTTTACCTGTATTTATCTTTCTATTTTTTATAATTTAAATTTTTTATTTTATTAATATTTTTTCTAAATTTTATTTTTATTTAATTTTTTATAAATTTAATTTTTATATTATTATTATTATATAAATTATTATTTATTACTATGATTTTTTATTATTTATTAATTTCTTTATGTTCTTATTATAATTATTTATTATTATTAATACTCATTTGTTATTTTATAAAGTTTTTATTTATTTTCTTATTTTTAATTATCAGTTTTTATTTTATCATATTACTCCATAGTTATTGTTTATTTTTTATAACTTGTTTATTAATTCTATAATTAATTTTTTTTTATTAATTTTATTTTTTATTTTGTAATGATTTATTATATTTTCTAGTTATTTATTTATTTTTTTTGTTTTTATTTACGTTGTAATTATTATTATTCATTCATTCATTTTATTTTTTTTATTTTATTCTTTTAAAGGCAAGTTGAAGAAAATTTTGATGGAAGAAGAGGAGAAAGATAAGGTGATTTGGAGAGAAGAAAAGGGAATTGAAGCTAAAATTATGTATTCATTCTCCATGTTTTAAAACCAAATAAAGAGAGATATTCAGATTTTTTCCATTCTCCTTCCCTCGAACTAAACAGACCCTAAAGGTGATGCCACCCATGAAGTCTTAGGCATGCTACTTTTCACTTATTTTTTTTACTTACTCATTTCGTCCTGAATTAATCATTCTATTTTTTTGTCTATTCCAAAATAATTGTACTCATTCATTACTTAACTAATTTTCAATTTTTTAAAACCCGTAATTTGAAAGTATTGAGATGACTAATTTGGAACAGAGAACACTGTGTATTACTTATTTTTATTAAAATCAAATGAGATAATGACATATCAAATAAAAATAGGTTTAATTGTAACCAGAATCAGATCATTTCAGTTTAGATAATATGAGACTTTAATCAATTTAAACCATAACCAATCAGATCAAACAAAGATAAAAAAGCTCCACCTTACTCTATATTTATTATTGTATTGTGTTAAATATAGGGTGAAATTGAAGAAATGGAAGCACCAAAGAAGAACCAGAATTACAGTGTGATGGATGAGGAATGGAGAAAGGAGAGAGTGTATAGGTACAGAGAAAAGCGGCGAAATAGACTCTTTTCAAAGAAAATAAGGTACCAAGTTCGAAAATTGAACGCCGAAAAAAGGCCTAGAATCAAGGGGAGGTTTGTCAAGAGGCCATCCCTCTTTGATTCTTCACTTCTTATTACTCATTAATTAAGTGTCTCCTCAACAGCTAAAATTTTTACATATTTTTCTATTTTTATGACCCTTAGATCATATTCTCTAATGGACCACTTGCATTTTTTATTTCTTTCATTATATTTTAAAATAAAGATATTTAAAAAGATTCAATTATATTTTTATTTCATTATATTTTAGATTTGATTCCATTTGTCCATATGTGAAGCATTTAAAAAGATGTCCAAACATAAATCTATGAGAATTTTACTAGAGGTCAATGCAGACAATATCGTACTAATTTAAAGTTTAAGGTTGAGTTATGAGTAAAAGTAGTCCAAACAATTCAATTCCCACATGCATTATTTTTAAATTTTCAAAAATTTTGTAGGACTGATATAAGGAAATTAAGTTTTCACTTTTTGTTTAATAATTTTTTCAAAACTAAGCTCTCATATTTTTTAAAAACACTCCTTGCATTCAAACTGGTATATGATTTCAATTACAAAAAAAAATAATTAAAAAGAAGTTGATGTTTTCCTACTCTGTATTTGAGACAAAAAATAATTACGTGAGTACATATAATTTTCTTACGAAAAATATGTGTGCATATGTTGGAAATTAAACACACAACACACACAAATATCTACGAGAATCGAGAGGAGACAGAACACAAACAACACATAAGAGTTTTAACGTGATTCTGTTTTCACTTTTCTGGTTCTGTTTTTCATGATCCACGACTGTAACAAGAGGAACTTTACTTCGTACTAAAAAAAATTAATATTAATTTAAATAAACATACGTTTTTTTGAGTGGTATGATTTTTTACATTTTATACAAACATTTAAATAGTTTTAATTTAAAAAAAAAAATCAATTAGACATCACATATTTCGAACGAGACGGTGAGGGTATTAAAAAAAATTGGCCCAACTAAGGATAAATTAATTGAGGATCCAAACGAGAATGTGAGAGAATATAAAAGTTTGGCCCAATTAGCGATAAATTAATCTGGGCTCAAAGTTTGCTAAAGCCTGATTTACCTGGTCCAAATTAAAGTACGTACTTGGCCCTTACCTCTCACAAATTCTTTTTTTTTTTTTTGACAAACTCACTAATTCATTCTTAATACAAGTACAATATAGGGAGTACATGGAAATAAAATTAAACAAAAATATTGTTATTTACTTCCGCAGTCGCGTAATAATATTTTACATTTTTTTGTTCATCTCAGAAAAAGTATCACTCCCTATTTTTGAAAAAGTTTTTCTTGCTAATATTTGTATTACTACTTTTGTCCCACACTATTAGCATATTTTTAATTTTTTACGATCAAAATCAATAAACTCTGATCATTAATAAAATAAAACTTATATTAGATATTGTTACAAGAATACTTTTATTAGTTTGTCTTTTAAAAAATATTTCAAACTATTTTTTCTAACATACCATGTAATTTTTATTTAATTACTACTTATAAGTGAAATATCAATTTTGATTGACAGCAGAAAATCAAAAGTGGACAAATTTCCTAGGACTTAAGGAGTATTTCTATTCTCTGCCTAACTTTCAACCACACAATTTCACTTAACTTAGTGCTTGTTCTCTTTGACTCATTCTTATTGCTTACTCCCTCCGTCCCAATTTTAGTCGCATGATGTTATTTACGAGATCTAGCTAAAAATATTTTCTATTCAATTTATTTGAAAATTGGTATGAAATTAAAAAATAAAATTTATATTTTAAAAAACTACATCAAAAGTTCAAAAAAATAAATCAAGTGATGAGACTTATTTTTTCAAATGGGTAGCGAAAATGAGTAAAAAAAATTTAATTAAAGCTTGACACTGTATTGAAATCAAACTAAATCGGTTTTACTTATTCTTATTGAAATCGAACTACAATACGGGAGATTGGATCAGATAAAAATAATTTTAAATATAACTACAATCAAATTAAGTAAGAACAAATCAAATTAAATTAGATCCGTATTTATCCGAATCGGATCAATATCAATCAGATTTAAAACAAGCCCTAATCTCCAAACTAGATCAATTGTGTTAAACGTTGTTGTGGCACGGAGAAGAATACTAACTACTCGCCATAATATAAGGACGAGAGTAATTGCCTCCTTGGATGTAAGTCGCGTTGATAGTATGACAATTACAATATAATAATGTGGTGAGTGTGACAGTGTAACAATGTCAATACAAATTTATATTTTAATTTTGAAACACTTATTAATTCTATTTGGGTATTTTTATAATTTTTTATTCTAATAAAGAGAGTTCTCTCTGAGTCTCTTATATATTTTGTACTTTTTGATTGTAAATTAAGCATTTCTCGATATTAAAATTTGAGTCCCTGCATAAATGCACTTTAATTTATGTGATCCTCACGCTCACAATCTTCAATAAATTGTGTCTAAATTAATTTCTTCAATGCCTTCTTTAACTACATTTTTTTAATTTAACATTTTTTTATTTAATGTTCGTGATTTTATGGCCGCTTAATGGTAATTTGTTGAGACAATTTTCGCATAGTGACATATTTTTGTTAAGAAACAAAGCCAAATTTGGAATTTATGGAGATTCGACGACAATATCCCAAGTCCCAACAATCAAATCAAGAGGGATCTATTAACATCAATATTATGATCATACCGGTTGACACTACTCATTTAAATCGATTAAAGTCATTCGTTCGAACTTGGAATAAATAATACTCCCTCCGTCCGGAAATATTCTTCGACTTGACACGCTTATTAAGGAATAGTAAAAAAATGTAAAATTTTCAAAAATGCACATATTATAAACTTTAAATCTCCTTTTATTATTAAAAAAAAGTACTAAAAAAGTAGATTTATGATAAAATAGAAGGATATTATTGATATTTATCCTTAAAAAGTATACTATAAAAGGAAATGGGAAGAATATTTCCGGACAGACCAAAAAGGAAAGTGAGAAGAATATTTCCGGACGGTGGGAGTACTACGTATTATCTCTCTCTTAAAGTATACTTCCTCTGTTCCACTATATTTGTCCACTTTCATTTTTGCACACCATCCAATACACTTCTTTAATCCATTTTATCTTGTAATTTGTATATTAAAAAATTATAGAAATTATATATTAATAATCGATATGTTAAGACAGATCAAACAAGATCACGCATGACTATATTTAGGCTTACACATTGAGAGAATTTGATGAGTCAGAGTGCTTAGATGAACAGTTCCAAAAGTCAAAAGTGGACAAACAAAGCGGGACGGAGGGAGTATTTGTTTTGTTTTAATTTTTTTGTTATTAAAATTGATAAAACTTGATCATTAATCAAATAAAAATTTATACCCGAAATATTAGACATTAATATGAAAATAATTTTATTAAGTTTGTTATATAAAATAATTTCAAAATATTATATTATCAAATTATAAAAAAATCAATAGGAAGTTGGCCACTTAGGACTTTAATCTGAATGACTCTGATCTAATTGGAATAAGTTTTGAATTTTTGATCTGATATTGTCTAATTTAAATGTAGTTATATTTAAAGTTATTTCTGATCTAATCTGATTCAATTAAGAATAAGTAATAAGTAATACTCCGTAATTAAGAATAAGATGTTCATAAATGAGATTGCAGTATGAGATCTTCGACTTCGAGCACTCTTTCTTCGAAGCCGTTATTGCGATTCTAAAGTCCAAATATAAAATGTAGATTTTCTTACATATTTTTCATGCGCTAATAATTGGACCTTTTTTTATAAAACTAACAAGAGTTGAAGAAACAACAACAAGAAAACCACATGTGTGTGTGTGCGCGCTAAATTTTTTTTTGTTTAATTATATATTTTTTAAAAGTTCTGAGCAAACGAATGATACGATGTGAGATCGTATTGTGGAAAAGTTCTTTGTGGTGATGAACAACGACGCCTCCTACCGAACCCTAGACCAGCTCACTTCCAAATGGGGCCACATCAACCGTGAAGCTTGAAAATTTATCAAAGTTTACGAAGAATGCTGTCCTGGAAGAGCGGGATGAACGATTCCGATGTTCTGCGGCAAGCCACCGCCTGATATCAAGACGATGAACATCAAGACAAGGTCCATGTCGATCTTTGAAGAATTTCAAGTCGTTTATCCAAATGACAACAACTCACCAACCCCGAGGCCGGATCTTTAAAGAAAAGATCTTCTGCCAAGGTTGATGTCGATGACACTATCGGCTCATCAGAACAAAGGCCTCCCTTCAACCTAGACCACTCCAACGACGAGGATCCAATTCCACGGTCGATCGGAAGGAAGAAGACAAAATTCATTGTCTCGAATTTTGCATGGTCTGGCTCTCTTCGGGTGTTCAATATTAAGGAAGAAGAGAGTGAGAAACGAAAGCAATAGAAGGAGGAGATCAAAATAATGGAAACCGACCTTGATACGTTAACTGGCTTCAAACGTATGTTTTACGAGAAAAGACAAAATGAGATCAATGCCAAATATAATTTACCTAAGTTTTTTACGGAGTATTAATGTATTTTTTTATTACATGCTCTTTTTTATTGAATGCAATTTTTTTATTTAATAAATTATTGTCATTTAGATTTAATTAATTAATAATGTTTTATTAATTTAATATTACAAAATGTATATTAAAAATTTAAAAAAATAAAAGTTTGAAACCTAGTTTGAAGCATCAAGGCTTCAACTAATTTTTAGTGAAATTGTAAGGTAAGTGAATACTGACATAACAAAAAAAGAAATTTTGAAATCCCGATATGAAATCCCGATATTTCACGAGTATTTCGAGTGCTCTAAGCATCATTTAAGGAAGCATATCCCAAATAAATTTTTCCTTCACTCATTTATTGTGAGGGAAAGTAAGGCACCCTATAAAGAGACGAATATTTTAGGGGGTATAAAGTATAAACCTCATAAATATAAATGAAAATAACAGGAAAAATACAATATTATACCGTATATATACATTGTCGCCTTCTCTCGAGGAAACCTAGGAATTGATCTTTTCTGTTTCTTGTTTTTTTGCCCGAAACCATGGCCGTCGAAACCACGGCGGATCTAAGAAAAGTCACGATTCGGGTCTCAGACCCTGACCCGGACGCCACCGATTCATCCTCCGACGAAGAAGGTCGAGAAACGCCGGCAAAGCGCCGCAAAATCGCGGTCTACGAAGCCTACATCCGCCGGCCTAGGATCTCGCCGGCGGATCCATCTCCGGTGACCCGAAAACCGGCGGCAGTTCCCCTGAAGATCCCCGTTTCGGATCCGGGTACGCGACGAATGCCCAAAACACCCTTCCCCCAAGGGGTCAGGAAGAGAAAGTGGGGGAAGTGGTGCTCGGAGATCAGAAACCCGTTCACGCGGCGGCGGGTGTGGTTGGGAACATTCGATTCCGCGGCGGCGGCTTCAGATGCTTACCTGTGCCGGAAGAAGGAATTCGAGATGGCCCAACAGGGAATAACAGAGATTCCACCGATTGAATCCAAGAAAGAGGATGGATCGGAGGAATCTGCAGAGGTTCTTGAAGTTCCGGCGAGCTCTGATTCCAGTTCGAGTAACAGAGAGATAGTAGCAGAAGAAGATGGAGAGATGTGGTTGGGGAGGTGGGTCCCAATGGGGGATGGGAGAGAGGTGAGTTATTCAGTGAAATATGGAATCCCCATTATTGATAACTTTGGGCATCTGCTTGGTGAATTTAGGAGACTAGATGATGAGCTGTGGATCTGTAAACCTGAGGAAGATGATGACTACTACCATGGCTGCTAGTACCCATTGATGGTAATTAGGTCAATCATTCTCATTTGATTTTTGTTTAGAGGCAAATTCTTAGGTAGTTTTAAGGTCTATATTCATTAGATGAACTTTAGTATATAAATACTCTAAACGGTTGGGTTTTTTGTAAAATAAAAAAACCCTACTTGTGAGCTCATGAAAAGCGTAAGAAAGTCTAAGGTTTCGTTTGGTACACGGAATTGAAATTATAGAATTGGAATTGGAGATAACAATTTCAATTCTGTAGTTTGATAACACAAAAAGATGTGGATTTGGAATTGGTAGCGCCAAAAATGAATTGGAATTGCGGAATTTAATCTCATTCAAATGAATTCCATAGAATTTCAATTTTCAATTCAATTTCAATTCTGTTATGTGAACCAAATGGATCCTAAATCCTTAAGACCATGAAAGCACAATTCTTGTTTGAACCATAGAGATGTGGATTGCGGATTTGTAAACCAATGGAGATGAGTGGAATTCGAGTGTCTGAATTTGTATTTGTTTAATTTTTTAGACTGTGAATTTGAATATGAATACGGAGTATAAAATAAGTAGAGTATATTGGATGATATTTTTATTTGCATTCGATTGATATTTGAATAGTTACCGATATGCAATTGACATTACCTGCTCTCATTGAGAATAACACTCATGCACTATCATTTTCAAGGATTAGGTTGCATTAGATAGTTAATAAAGTATATACAAGGAGTTTAATGAGGATAATTACCTTTGATATGTATTCCCTAGTGATTGAAGAATGGATATAAAGAGAAAAAAAGAGGATGGTTTAAATGATATGGTAGATATAAAGTAAAGGGAAAAAAAGGAAATGTGGAATTTTTAATGGGACACACAGAGTAAACTTGAACCAAACGGTCACTGCTTTGTTACTTCAGCTTATAACACTTCCTCTGTCTCTAAAAAATGTTCATGTTCTATTTTTTTGCGCATTCCATAAAACACCTCTACCTATACCTAAACTGCCTAAAATTTACCATATTTCTTCTTTATTATAGATAGAAGTTGCTTTGAAAGTTTTTTTGGCATTTAAGTTTGGATAGAAGTGTTTTATAAGATACGCAAAAAGTGAAACAGAAACATCTTTTAGAAACGGAAGGAGTAGTAGCGAGAACTACTGAGAAGGATAATACTAAGACTTTGAACTCAATGTGGAAGATAAAGGCCACCAATAAAGTTGTTATGTTCATTTGGCTGGTGAAACACAAGAAGCTTATAACAAATTTGGAGAGGAAAAGATGGGGGTTTGCATTGGATGCTTGCTGCCTGAATTGTCTGAAGAAAATTGGGAAGTATTTCTTCCCTATGGGACTTTTAATAGGTTCTTTTGTAGGGACTTTGATGCTTGAATTGATATGAATGTTTCAGGTAAGCTAACTTGGCGAATACCGTCTTTGCAATCAATTCATCTTAAGGGCCAATTCGAAAAAAGACACATAAATATGACAAATACCATCTCAATTATTTTCAATTGACGAATACCATCTCAGTAATAAAATAAATATGAAGTTTTATAGGGACGACGGGAGTAATAGGGATGAACAATAATGCTGTACTAAATCAGGTTTAGTAGAGTATAACTAGGCAACTAATGACACCTACCGTTCTTGAGGAACATAATTTACACCCTCTAACGCCAACAAACCCATTGTTTCCCGCCAAAAGTGGACTGACGGTTTGAATCATTATTTCCTACCGTCAGACCACTTACTCTCAGTGACACCATCAGCAAACACTTTTTTTTCCCACCAAAAGTGGACTAGCAGTTGGAAGCATTACTTCCAACTGCGAACCCACTACAATCCCAATGACACCCTCCAACATCAACAAATACTTGTGTCCCACCAAAAGTGGCCCGACGGTTGAAAAAGTTACTTTCAACTGTCAGACCCACTTGCTTACAAACAATGGTTTCTAGCCAAAAAGTAGACTGACAGTTGGAAGAGCATGACTACTTCCAACCGTCAGACCACTCGTTTTCATCTGTAACTGGTGGTGGGATTTCGTCCCCCCAAACCTGTCCGGATTCGGCTCCCTGGTTAATAGGATCAACAACGTCTTTCCAACCTTCGAACCACTGCTGGTTGTTGGGCTCTTCATATCCCCCCCATCCAGCACCAGATTCGTCGGCAACGATTTCCTCCCTTGGTGGCAAAAAGCAGCCCTTGTAGGAGTCATTCTCTACACAATACCACAGAAGCTTGTTCCAGTGTTCATCCTGCAGAGTAGTGAAAAGAAAAAGCTTTGCAGTCTTAAACAAACATCCCCAGCTATAACAAGACACCCTTTTTTAAAATGAAAATTGGGTGGTTGAGATTAATTTAGGGGAGAGAGAAACCATACGAAACACATAACGGTTTCCTTGTCCGGGACGAACATAAAAGGAAAGCGTAAACATAATTTTAGAGACATTTAGGTAGAAACTTGGGATAACTTTGCATCACTGTAATTACAAATGATAGGTAGTAAAAAAGCACCGGGGACCAAATAATAAGTAGTGAACAAAAATAATAATTCAGAAGCAATAATGCATAAAGGTTAGCTTAATCAAGTAACTTTCAAAAAGGAAAGAAGTTAAAGTAAATATTAGGCTCACCTTTTTGCTCAGTCCCTTGAGTTTAAATCATAGAATGCCAATAGTAAGAGGCAAAAATGATTACAAAGTTATTTCTGCTCTTTATTTATCCGAACTAAGGGATTTTTATGAAGAGTGGGTGGTTAGAATTTGTTTAGAAGGGAGAAATATTTTGAACCACATATCTTTTTTCCAGAAAGGGAAAAACAAGTAGGGAAGTCATGTTGGACAAATGAAAAAGAAAAACCGGAAAAATTGTGTCCGACAGAGAGAGTAGATTTCTATTTGGACAACAAACCCAGTAAAATCCCACAAAATGTAGGGTCTGGGGAGGGTATGTATGCAGACCTTACCCGTACCATGAAGTAAAGAAGTAGTTTCCAAGAGACTTCCGGCTCATATAAAGTATGAACAAAAGAAACAAAAAAACCACTGAAGCACAAACGAAGAACATTTCTATTTGAACCTTATCTATAGGAAATGCTAATTATGATAGTACCTGGCAAATGATGTGCGGATTCCCAATAACAATAAGCAAAGATTTTGCTCGAGTGATAGCTACATTGAACCTTCTTGGGTTACTCAAGAATCCCAAGTAGTAAAGTTTGTCATGTTCATTGTGTTTCACGGTTGAACGAACTGTAGATATAATGATGACTTCTCTTTCTTGACCTTGGAATTGCTCCACACTGCCTACCATTACTTCCTTGGTGCTAGAACCTTCTAGAACTCTTCGTATCTTTAGCACTTGTTGCCTGTAAGGTGTTATAACTCCAATATCTTCCCCTCTCAGTCCCTTGTGATCAATCAAGTTTCTAACGACTTCAACAACTTTGCTAGCCTCAATACGGTTGAACCATGATGGGTTGTTTCCTTCCCTCTCGTCATAACCTTGTACTCCGATGAAAAGCAAAGGGAACTCCGGGTTAGGAAGGAGATCATCCAAATTCCAAGATGTCTTCTTGTCATCTTCTTTGCATGCAATCAGTTCTCCATTATAAAACATTTCTGACGGAAGCTTCAAAATTGCTTCATGGCACCGGTAGTTCCTCACTAATCTAGTAATATAATTTGAATTGACATACACACTGCTGGTTTCAAATAGTCTTTCCATGAATGAGGTCCCAAGACCATACTTTTCTGCGTCTTTTGAAAAGACAATAGGACCGAGTTGCAAAGGATCACCAGCAAGAACAAACACAGTTTCATTCCCTAAGAGATTAGTAAGAGGAATCATGGTCTCAGGTTCTGAAGCTTGTGCGGCTTCATCTAAGAAAATGTGAGAGAAGTGGCCTGGTTTGATGCCTTCAGCAAAAAGAAGAAACGAACTAGCATAAGTGGATATTATGATCCTATAGCGAGTCAGAAACCTTAAATGGGGGCACTTAAAAGTCTCATCTTCAACCAAGCAAAATCCGAGGTAAGTAGGACAGACATCATCGACCGCACGCGTGACTGCGTTAAGCCTAAAAAGCTCATCTTTTGTGAATTCAACTGCCTGCTCATTGAGTAGTTTCTCTAGTATATTGTCAGCAGCACTATTTGATGGTGCGCAGACTAGAATTCGAGCATCTTTTCTCCAAAAGTATAGCTGGAGTATAGCTTCTATAAGCGTCTTTGTTTTCCCTGTACCAGGAGGCCCATGGATAACATATGCAGCACCTCCCCTGCAACCAAGAATCTTCTCAACAGCACTCGACTGCTCGGCATTAAGCTTACATGATATGGGTTTCAATGGAGTGGTATGAATCTGTCGCCTCCTAGATGAAGGGAAGAGAATTTCTTTTGACAATTTATTTGCAGCTTCAACGGCGTGAATCATCCTCCGCATACCGACCCGGTTATGTGTGAACTGTACACTATAGAGATCGCCCTCTCTATGGTTTGCATGAAACTCGTAGTCGAATTGCAAAATCACTTCTTCAGCCTCTACTCGATGTATAAAGCCCTGTTTAAAAAATGGATAAATTTAAATAATTGCACGTGAAAACTTTAATGATACAAGTGGATTTCTGTCCCTCCCTGCCCCATTCATTTTCTCCTCTAAGATGTGAGGATTTGATATGTTTATTTTTTATATAAACAACACCAGGATGTCAGACACCATGATTTCCCTGATCCGGTGGGACGCTGGGTGGCAAATAGCTACTACCTGCCACCTTGAAAAAGCAAAAACACGGCACAACAGGCTGATATGTGTAGTACAATGTATGCTGGATGATACATTGAAGACATCTTATATAGATGGATGATGGGCCTAGTAGTTGTGGTAGGGCTAAACTAAACTTACTAAACCTTCCTATACTTCAACTTTGGAATAAATAGAGACTACAAGAAACTTCAGTAACTGCGTACCACTTATTGCTACAGTCACTTTGCGGAGATGATAGAAGCATTAGACGAGTAAATAGAAACCATCAAACAAGAGCGCACAGACAGTTTTGATAAATTCAAGTTGGATATCCTATTTTCCACCATGCTAATTCTAAGAAAAGGCATTTGCTGATGTTATTGATACAGAAGAGCATGAATAAGAGCCATAAAATAATTGCACAAGTTCAATAATATAAAATTGCCTGCAGCTTAGAACACAATATCATTGATTTATAAACTTGCACAAACATGTAAACTGCATCAATGGTGTACATTTAGGGAGTGTTGAAAATGCCAAAGAGACAAAGGCGTTTATAGGCATAAAGAACCTGATAAGTTCTGGTGTCTTTGGTCCCGCTTGCATCTTCATATATTGGTTGTACAAAAATGTGGTCGCCATTAACAAGTGAAGGCCTTCTCTCCGCAAGATCTGGGACCTCAAGAGATAAAAATTGCATGCCCCTCTGCCTCATGGTAGCACTCTCCATATCGTATTCTCTCATATTTTCCTGACAAACGCAGTAGAAATTCAATACCAACTGGATTAAGAATATTTCCATGTGCAACTTAAAGTTATAAAATATACCTCTATTTTAATTTCTTCAAATGCCAGTAGCGTTCTAAAATAAATCGAATAGTTATTCATTTTTAACCCTTCTGCGATAACAACAGGCATCATCTTTTTATCGACCAGCTCCCTGAGTTCCTTTGGAATTGGATATTCCGGAACTTTGTGCTTGAAGCTTCGATTTGAACTCCTTGAAGGACGAGAACCCGCCACATAGCCATCAACAGAGAAACCATTGCCTTTGTTCTTCCTTTCTCTGTGGTATGGCCTTTTAGAAACTAAAGACTGGCAAACCTTGTCTTCGGCCAAGATAAAAACCAGCCGCTCTATTAGCTCATCACCAACATTAAAGTGTACAGCTGTAGTGTATAGTCCAATTTCCTTGGGTTTACAAGAAAGCCAAACAATCAAAGTCTGCCCTGGCCTCAGTGTTCTGTCCTCCACGCTAAAGGATTCCACAAAGTCTTCAATAGACTCCGCGTCAGAACTTGTTGTTGGAGGTTTCATCAAAGATAGTGTAAAAGAACCCTCAGGTTTCGAGTCATAAATCTTAATTGACCATAAATCCAATGAGTCATCAGTAATATTCTTTATTGTGATTGGATTTACGATTGTTTCACCTACAAAGCCAGATACAGGTCTTCCATTTATCCAGGCAAATGGAACAGATATTACAACAACCTCACTCTCTCCATTTGGGTCACAGCTACCAGAAGATTTATAGTTTACAATGTCAACGAACCCGAGATCACCTTTATCACCAATTACAGAATACTCATCATCTGATTTATTATCAACCGTACCCATGATATCTTGATGATAATACTTAATGACCCCCTTGAAGAGGAAATTCAAGGAAAATCTGCAAGTTTCAACTGGATTTTTCCATATAGAGAAGAGTCAATTTCAAGTTATAGGCTAACAGGCTCTTTTGAGTAAAATAACATTAATTTGGGAATGGCATGACAATCTACAGCTAAAAAAGAAAAACATCACAAGTGATCCATAGAGAATAACAATCAAGGCAATTTTGCTGGCTTCAACTTGAATTGCCAACAGAAAAAAAAGAGAAAGTTTAAAGTCACGGGCTAAACCGCTTCTAGAAAACATTAGCTTCAGTCATGGGCTAAACATCAAGCTCTTTAGAGAACACTGTTTCATGGTAACTAAATATCAATCAATAAAAAGCAAAAACAAAGTAAAATAAAACTACTGCCCTAATTGTAAGAAAACTACAAAGTTAGCAAAGAACACAACAAGAAACGAAATGCAAAGGGAGTCAAGTATAAGTGATAACAAGATAGCCAGTGGCGGAGCTAGTTAAGCTCTGCTCACCTTCCATGAGTTCCATCACAAAATTAACTAATAGTGTTGTAGAGTAAGACTTAATTAAATATAAATTGAGTTCATTAACTTCATTTAATAGTTAAATATAAAATTTTTGGGTGTTGCTATATCCACTCTCATTTTGGCCATATCCACTCCATTAATGTTAAATCGACATTTTCCATCATCTCTGATGGAGCCAAAATTTCACCATTTTTTGGCTCTGGGGTGTGATGGAATAAATCAAAATGGATCTCTAAACTGTATGCGCTTCTTTAATTAATGAAGTAGCAGTTAGTCAAGCAATGCAACTTTCGACGTTGAGCCGGGGGTCTCTTTGGAAACAGCCTCTCTACTTTCGAGTAGGGGCAAGGTCTGCGTACACACACCCTCCCCAGACCCTACTCTTGTGGGATTTAACTGGGTTGTTGTTGTTGTTGTAATGTTAAATCGACAATTTTAACCTCAAAAATACAAAAGAAAGAGTGTTGATGCAAGGCCACTTTTAAGGGCAATATAGTCCATTTAATATAAAATGAGTGAATATAGCTAAAATGGGGGAGGATATAGTAACACCCATGACCCATATAAAAAATTCAATCAATAAGTCCGAGCATTGATTATTTAAAATTTATTCAAATAATAAGGTCTACAACTGTATATTCCAAGTTCAATAACCATGTCCGAACAAAAGAGTACCATTAACAGGCTTGAATATTTAATTAACAGATAGCAAAGAAAACACAAATGGCTAAAACATGAATTCCATCTTTTTGTTCTTCATATTGTTGTTTACTGATGTACTGATATCTGAATAGCCAACATTAGCTTCTTTTATTCACCTACTTCATCCAAAGTTCACAGTAACAAGTTCACCTCCTTAAATATTTGACCCTTACCACTTTTAAATACTATCAACATTATCTACTTTCAGGCACCTTTGGTCCAAAAACTTCTAGATCTGCCTCTAGGTATTCAAACATATCTACGAATAAATCCACTGCTTTACTAAATCATATGAATGAGATGAGTGACTGATGAAGCATAGTCAAAACTTTTCATTCATAGCGAAAAACTGGCAAAAACAATATTAGAAAAGATCAAACAGATACTAGGACAATGAAATGGATGTTAGTCAACCTATAACAACTTTTTTGTTTCCTTTCTTTTCCCCTATTTTGTTCTTATTAGTGTAACACATTGAACTGGATAACTATTTTGGGCTTTTGTGTGTTTAGGTGCAAGCACATGGAAGTTAACCAAGTCTTGTGTCTGCTAAGGAGAAGCCATTACTACAACTAGTGAACGGTTACTCGGTAAGAAGTCGGATCATGAACATATCATTATCTTATTACCCGTCCAGGATGAAGACTAGCAGTGTGAAAGGAATCATCTGGAAGAAGAAAATAGACACTTCAAAGATTGTTCCTTTTACACTGCCGTTTTTGTAACAGTTTATCATACGAACTTTGTACGTACTATACGATAGTAAATAAAAAACAAGCAACTCTTTAAAGATACATGCCTCTTTGGTACATGTTTTATCACAGCCATTGCAATGGCAGGATAGATAAGTTTTTTTGGTATGTTCAGTCTGACTCTCAAGCAAAGTGGAAATAAAGACAGGGCGGGGTCCGTGACTGTCTAACATGTAAACAGCAGTCAAAATGAAGCCTTAAACAGTCGGAGGAGATACTGAACAGGACTGACTGACCTTTAGCTGACATATAAAGAAAAACATGATTATATACATGTCTACTTAGCCACACACAAACACAAAGGCCATAAATAAGTCTTAAAAAACTCAATCATAACATGGCACAAAAGAAAAGGTAAAACATAAGCTCCACATGAGTAGGACCAAAAAGGGCCATTTTATGAACAGAAATGCACAATAATAATATGGAGTGACAATGTAATACAAATAGAAAATCAGAGAGATAAAATGTAGCATAAATGGAAGCATAGTTTCATGAAATTATTTAGCAGCAAAGAAACATACTACATCCATACCAAAAAAACTATACCCATTTTCCCTATTTGAACGTTCTAAAAAACACTTTCACACTTAACTTATTTCCTTTTCTTATCAATGAACATATGGATTGAACGATTTCTCTTTCATATAACAAATTATAACCATCCACTTTTATTCAACAAGGTGAAAACATGTGAATTTTTTTGGGGCGAAAGAAATAGTACAACTTTTTCTTTTGAAAACCCCATTTTATAAGCAGAAATGCATACTAACAACAGGTAAATACACTAAATGCAAAAGGAAAGTTAAAAGGCAAAAACCCAGCATAAACAGAAGCAAAGTTCCATGAAATTACACAAGACTGAAAACAACACACCTAGATTCCGGGTGCAGAAAATGACACAGAAATTCTAGGGCAAGTCAGGACCAAAACACACGAATCCAATGCCTGATAATCGCGCGGTGACAGCCTGGGGATGAGATTCTAGGGCAAAACCCCCCATCGAGTGGGGGTTTCTTGAAGAAGGAGATTTCGGAATCTCTCTCAGGAAGAGTACAAATTGACAGAAATGAAGTTAGGGGTTGCTTTTGAGCACTGAAGATAGGACTTCCACTCTTAGCGAGTGGTAGAGAAGAGTGAGGTGGGTTCCAAATAGACGGATGTATCGCGGAGACGACGAGAATTTTACGGGGCTCCACACAGCCAAAAAATTGAGGGATATTAGTTTGAATTTAATTCTCCTCTCACGCGATTGGGGACAGGGGGAAATGTAGAAGGATGAAGATATGTATACCCCACATTTATATCCAAATTTGTACCTGCAGATTTGCATCAATATTTTATAGGGATGTAAAACTAATTTTTGTTAATGCACCAACACTTTGTGTCCGTGTAAATTTTTGTTAACGCACCAACACTTGTATCGGTGTAAACCATCAAAATGTTTGTGCATAACTATAGTGTACAAATGGGGTACATTTTTTTGTGTAAGTGTAGCATGGTTCAATGTCAAATGAGTTGATCTAGTTTGAATCGTGATTCGTGACCTAGTGCCATAATGCGAGACTTTTATTATTCGTGACCCAGTGCCATAATGAGATTATATCATGATTTACCCCGCTTACAATCTTGTCAGACCGAGTTGTGGGACGCCCGGAGTGAGCTTTCCATCTTTGTCTCATTAGTCATTACTCTTTGGATCAAACTAGTACTCCATAATTTCAATTTATTCTTTTGTTAATGTTAAATGACACATAGGTCATGTTCTCCTCAATTTTTTTAACTTATAATTTATTTTTATTAAAATTAGATCAGACCAAATCAGATCATATCGGAAACAGTTTTAAATCTAACTATATTCAGATCTGATCAAATCAAAATTTATTCTAATTACATCAGAATCATTCACATTAGGTGAGAAGAGTATGGCCTTATACCATATCTAAATATTTAAAATATTCTATAAAATAACTTTTATTTGTAATAAAAAATTAAGTGAGGTATATTTATTCCTCCATCTGTTCCATAAAACCTTATCCCTTTCGTTTTTTCCAATTCCCTAAAACACTTTCACTTTTTATTAAAAACTCACTTTTACCCCCTACTTTTTCACACTCTACGTATCACATCATACGTTTTCACTAATAACCAAACTATCATATCTTACTTTTACCCATTACCTCAGGGGCAAAATTGGAAAGTCAACTAAATTTACATTTTTCTTATTTTGGTCCAAAGTCAAAATAGGAAGTGTTTAAACTTTAATGAAACAGAGGGAGTAGGATTTTAGATGAGGATAGAAATATTTTGTGTGATACATAAAAGAATATGATGAAACTGTTTTTCAAAACAGAAAGGATATCTTTATAAATAGGGTAGTTTTATTTGCTATTTGTTTAAATAAAATAATTAAGTCACATTTATTGGCCATGCGTGCAGCAATTGTCCCGTGGCGGAGGCTATGTGGGCCAAGTCACAATCGAATGTCGTGGGCACTATTTTGAAGCTTCCTCGAATATTCTGTGTAAATTATTCTAATGAATTTTGTTAAGTACAATTAATGATTTGATTTTTAAATGTTTGGAGACTTTATAGTGTGTGGATACTAATATAGTAGTAACTCGCTCTGCTAACTCATTGGTTCGGGTTACGCGGGTTGGGGTGTTATAGATGCTTCGTTGGAAGGGTGGTCATACATGTATGAATAGGACAAATTAAATATATGAGAACTAAAGTTGGAGTGACAGCTATAGTAAAAAATATAATGAAAACACATCTTTGGTAGTTTAGATATGTGGAGAGAAGACCAGTAGATCTAAGAGGACTTGACAAGCAATGATCAAAGAGAGACCTTCGCATGAATGATCTCATAGTAAATATGATACATGATACAGGGCAATGACGTCGGTCGATTCATGTAGTCGACCCCACCTTCTGAGATAAAGCTTTGTTGTTGTTGTTTTGGTGGTCTTCCTCCCCAACATACAAATCTTAAAAATTGGTTTCACAACAATCATAAAAGTAATAGAAGCCAGATTGTAATTTTAGTCATCCTCCAATGTACTTTGTTAATTAAATATCATCCACGGTCTACCAATGTTTGCGGTTCCATAAGGTTGGGAGTCCAACACTCCAACCATTCTGGGGAATAGTAGCAACATTCGCTTTATTTGTTAAGATTTTTACTCAATTTGTCCCATTTAAATTGCATGTTTGCCTTTTTTTTCTTCGTCCCAAAATAAGTTACATGTTACTTGTTATTGTAAACTTTTAAGAGTAAAATACCTAAACTATCCCTAAAATAAGTCACTCTTTTCCACCTTATTTTCTCATTCATCGACACCCCTCCTAAAAAGTAATGACAATTTCGAAAAATCAACTATATTTTTTATCTTCCTTAAATATGCCCAAAAGTCAAAACAGACAATTTAAAACAGGATGGAAAGAGTAAAATGTAATCAATAAACTTAAATCAAAGTTCTTAGTTGTATTTTTCATTCTGAATTTGATCAAAGTTCTTGAGACTTAAATCAAAGTTCGTAGTTATTGGAAGAAAACCAATTTTTTTAAATAGCCAGCGGACCAAAATATGGCCGTTGGCAACATTTAGCACCGAAAACAAGTGGGCATTCTGGGCAATGCCCGTAGTTGCCTTCAAGCCACATACATCACGCCTCCGTCACGCTGCCTATGTAGCCAACATCACACCGTGACGGGCATGACCGGCGATCCCACTATAGCACATAGCCTAAGAGTTTTGACTGTTTTGTTTGGACGGCACAACTACAAAGTGCTTATTCTAAAGATTGCTCAAAGTGCTAAATATTAAATGTTTGGACGGCACAACTACAAAGTGCTAAATATTAAATGTGTTGGTAAGTTGGCACAGTATAACACTGCACAAATTAAAACAAATTAGAAAAAGATAACCAACGTTGACTTATTCTTAAACTACATGTCTACATATTTGGAACAAAAAAAACAGTTCGGTCGCTTGCATTACTTTCTTAACAGTGCCTCAAGTGTAGAATTTTTGATACCTAAAATCGTTGTCAAAAGAACAGTGGGATCATTCCAATTCAACCCACAATTCCATATTTACCCCTCATGGCCAATCTAACTAGTTTTGACACTTGCAAAGTTTCTCAGTCCAACTTTTACAATCCATCTTCTGTAAGAAGATGCCATTAATGGAGGCATTATCATGAAGGGAGAATTGTGACAACAGATCACAGGTAACATTAAAAACAATACCACAAAGACAACATAATACTAAGAAGTAACATTAAAAAAGATCATCAGACAATATAAGTTCATAACATAGGATCCCAAAAACATTCTAAAAAAACATAACAAAACTTGAGACATTCATTCATATCCTCATCAAGAGGAAAGCAGAAGAGACATCTAAATAAGCCACTGGGACGGCTCTAATAGCTCACGGAAAACCCAACGGAGTGCCAAAATCGAAAACTCGGAACCCTTTTTTTTTGTAACTCAAAATCGGTACGCGAACTAGACCGCGTACTTTATAGACGAAATGACGAGAAAGTCCCTACATTAGCTGCAAAACTTGTTATTCTGTGTTTGTTTCTCCACTCAAGTGCAAGAAACATTGAGGGGTGCCGCTCCGGGCAGAAGTGGGGGGGTGTCGTCCATTGCCATCATCCACCCCTCTTCGAAGTTGAAGTCGAAGTCGAAATCGGGCAGCCCGGGGGCAGGGGGCAGGTGGTCCCCGCCGTCGTCGAACCCGCAGAGCGGGATGCCATCAAAGTCGCCGAGGGCAAAGTCGTCAAAACACGCAAAGTCATCGCCCACCAGCGCCACGTCCAAGTCCATGGCAAAGTCCATCCCTTCGGCAATTTCGGCCAACGAGAGACCGTCTCCGTCCCCTGTTTTCTCAATTCCGATAATACCCCCAGCCGTCTTCTCGGGAGGGGAAGTGGAGGAGTCCATTTCCGCGACAGAGGAGCCAAAGCTTCCCACGGATCCCTCGGAAACGTGTGGGTCCAGACCCAAAACATTGTTGTTGTCGCCATTGTTGTTGTTCTTAGCCATTGCTTCAAACTCGAGACGCTTGGTCTCATAGGCTCTAGAAGCTTCCTCCGCGGTATCATAAGTACCCAACCAAATCCTCCTAGACTGGAACGGATCACGGATCTCAGCAGCCCATTTGCCCCATTTCCGCTGGCGGACGCCACGGATCTTGGACGGGTTGGACGGGCAAACCGGTTCGGGGTTTTTCCCCAAAACCCTCTTCTTCTTCAGGTTATTCCTCTTGGCCTCACTGATGCTGTCTTGTGAAGAGGTGCCATTAACCTCTTCTGGGCGACCACTCTTCACCAAATCATGTGTCATTGGAAGCAGGACTTCATGGACAAAGCGCTTCCCTTTCTTCCCTTCAGACCATTCATCATCCGAACTATCCGTCGCATCCGGATCATCACAAACGATCCGGACCCTCCTCATCCGAATCCCGAGTTCGGGTCCGGGTCGGGCTTTCATTTGCCTGCCCACAACCCTCGGACCGTTACTCGACACAGATTTTCTCTGGGGAAACATCATCTTCTCCTCAAACACTTCCAAGAACAGATCTCAAGAAAACCCCTCTCTGGTTGAACAACAATACCAACAAGCAATACTAACCAAAAACAAAATCAAAGAACCCTAATAAATATATATATGAATCTATGACCGAAAAGATATGCCGGGTGGGAAAAAAGGCTCTCCTTTGAGAATCAAGAAACGCCTAAGGCTGTATGCAGAAAGTAGTGTTTAAGAATCGTTTTATGTGATACCCTCCAAAACACTCCACTCCAGAACAAGTCCTGCAAAACCCAGAAACCGATCTTCAATTTCAAACTAAGAAATCAGTACTAAAAAAAATCAGAGTCCAAAAATGGAAAAAAAATCAAAAGAGGGTTTTGGAAGGGGAATTTCGTCGAATACCTTTTGGGCCTCAAACGCATCGAAACGGACGGGAGAAAAGAGGCGTTTCTCTGCTGGACTGAACAGCAGAGGAGAGATTTTGGCATACAGAGATTGAGAAACGCAGAGGAAACTGATAGCCAGAGCTTCTTCAGCGATAATAAAGCCCCAAACAATAAACCCAATCCAAACCTTGCCGACATAAAATCACTTCCCCTTCTTCTTCTTCTTCCTCTTCTTCTCTGATCTGCCTTCAAAAAACCCCAGATTTTATCGAAAACTTCGGATCAGGATAACAGAATTAAAACCAAAACAAATCATCCCAGATTTTTTTTAAAAAAAAAAACCCCTTTTTAACATCTATTATCAGGGCAAAAATGAAAAGATCCGAGAAAAAAAACAGCACAGATTACCGATGAGAGACAGAGCAGATGAATCGTGTGGGAAAATCAAAACGATTTATACGAGATTAAAAACATCATTAAAGACTAATTGCCTGGAGTTTTACAGAGTGATACGACGTAGTACTACTACCTTTGTTTTTCTCTCTCTATCTCTCTCTTTCACACTCTCCCACTGCCACTGCCCTTCTCTTTTCCCAACCGGTCAAAACAATGCAATTGGTGGGGATATATAGTCGCAGAACCTGTATCTATATGCGGCCTATACATACACACATACTCTCTCCGTACCTAATTACTCAATTGCTCCCTCCTAAAATTTTCTTTTCGGATCACTATTCACACGGTCAAATTTTAATCATTTTCTTCAGTTATTTAATAAATTAATATAATCATGTCACCTCATGTTTCGTAAAATTTTTTATGTTGATTTTAAATATATAATTTTATCTTTAATTTTACATTTATAATCAAATAAATTGAATTTAAAATAAGCTCTGTCAAACTTCGTATACGGAAGAAAGTTTTAAGACAGAGTAAATAATAATCTTCTTTTTTCTGTTTCAAAATAATTGTCCTATTTTACTATTTACCATATAAAATAAAATATATATGGTTCTAATTTTTTACTTTCATCTAAATAAATTTTAATTATTTATTTAAATTTTCCAAAATCATTTTTAATCTTTTTATAAAAAATCAAAGTAGTACGATTAATTAAGAAAGAAGGGACACCGTCCACAAATAAACTTCTCATTTACTATTCACATGGTCAAATTTTATTCACTTTGTTGGCCTATTTTCGTTACTTATTTTTTAATTTTGTAGATCTTTTGATATAGTTTTAAATATATAATTTTTATTTCAAAATTTATACCATTTTTATTTTTTATATAATATGATTTGAAAATAACTTTACTTAAACATTGTAATCCGCAAGGAGAAGTTTATTGGTGGACACAGACACATACTATGTACATGCAGGGTCTTTTATGGAATTGTACGGTAGTGTTACTATGAGCTGGCATCCATACATGATGATCATACAAACCATCCATCCACATACATACATGCGTCCCATGGGACCCCGATCGTTCACTCTCCTTCTCGGCGCGTGGTTACCACGGAATACTTGGAGCGCAAGAGTTTTTTGAGTTGGAAAAGTCTAACCTATGTGGAGAGTCATGCGGCTAATCACCTATGTACAAGGACAGCTAATGTTTTTTTATGGACGGAAAAACAGAATGTGGTTCCATTAAATTACAGATCTGCCACTGAAGTACCCAATTTTGGGAGTAATTGGATGTGATTTGATTTCGTTAGAACTTAATTAGATTTACTCTGATATGATCTGAATCAATTATAGTTATATTTAAAGTTGTTTCTAATTCAATTTGGTTATATGATATTTTTGATAATAATAAATAATATTCCCTCAATTCTAAAATTATCGTCACGTTTTTGAAAAAAATTGTTTTTCTACACATTTTTATTAACCATGTGATATAATAAAACAAACATATCATTATTTATTTTGTAGAACTTTTGATATATTCTGTAGTTTTAAATATATAAGTTATACTTTGTATTTCTATAGCAATTCGTAAAAATAAATTATTTTAACAGAAATAAGATCTAACACGTTGTTTGAAACATGATGTTGATTTTGGAACAAATGAAATAGGTAATAAAATACTACCTCCGTCCCGCTATATTCGTCTACTTTTGACTTTTGGAACTGTTCATCTAAGTACTTTGACTCATCAAATTTTCTCAATGTGTAAGCCTAAATATAGTCATGTATGATCTTGTTTGATTTGTCTTAACATATAGATTATTAATATATAATTCTTTATAATTTTTTAATATACAAATTACAAGATAAAGTGGATTAAAGAAATGTATTGGATGGTGTGCAAAAATGAAAGTGGACAAATACTCTGGGCGGAGGGAGTAATATGAAGAGAACATGCTCTTACTTTGGCACGAAATTAGTTTTACTTCCTTTCTTATTCATCCCAAAATATTTTTTTAAGATTTTCTTTTCAATATTAAAAAAAATATAGTCCAAAATAATTCTCTCTTTCTGAATAATTATTTGTATTTTAATATGGAGTATACAATATTTCTTACACTTAAAAATTTCTATGAAACCAAAGTACATAAATTAATTTGAGACGAAGAAAATATGACATCTGGCTTGATTTTAACTAAAATTTGAAAGTTAGACTCTCAAATTTAAAAGTGGTGAATTTGTTGCACACATCGGTTCGAGATTGGTCGTAGTTTGATTCTATTATTATTGATTGTAAAACTCTCTTAACCTCATGTGATGGAGATATTAGTTTTCATTTTGTTTTTCGTTATACTAATGAAACAGTGCATTTGTTAGCGTGTGCTTCTCATTCCTCTCAAAGCACGAGTAACTTAGTTCACTATCAAACTTTATTTCTATTGTTATTTAGAAAGTGTTTGGGAGTGTGGTAGCTTTTTTGAAAAGCAGAAGTTTTAAGTCGAAGCGGAAAACAGATATTTTTAACTTTGCATAAAAGTACTTCTGGAGCCCATTTTATACTACAGAAGTTGAAATCTATAAGCAGAAGCAGATTGACAAAAACGAAAAACATTATTTTAGTGAAGCAAAAGCTCATAAGCACTGTTTAAACGCAACCCCAAACGCCATCTTAACACTCCTTTCGTCGCTTAAAACACTTTTTTGTTTGAAAAATGCCTGAAATGTACGTGTAATTTTTGTGTTCATTTTTTAATAATTATGACTCATCTATCTTACGCTTTTCACCCTACTCTATTACTCCCTCCGTCCTAAAATTAATTTCCAATTTTTACTTTTGCAGTCAAAGTTTTTAAACTTTGACTGTATATTACGAAAAAATATATATTAAATTTTCATATAAATTTAGCATCAATAGATTCATTTTGAAACATAGTTTTGAAATATATTATTTTGATAATATATATTCATATAAAAATGGAGATAATAACGGTCAAAGTGCTGCATTGAAGACCGTGAAAAGTCAAATGAGAAGTTAATTTCAGGACGAAGGGAGTATAATGTAATGACAAAATCTGAAAATAGCGCCATAATTATTCATTTTAAAGGCACATATTTCTTTAAATAAGAAGAGATTTATGGGACGAAAAGAGTATAAGCCTTGGTTTTAGAAAAGGGCTAAAAATGATAGAGTACTAGTTTTAATTAATTACTTCTTTTATCTAATCACATTCAAAAAAATTCCATTCTAGTCTTCAAATTTGTTCTTCTGAAAATTTGTATATAATGGAGGCAAGGAGAACTGAAGGAGGTTTCATATTGTTGGTCAACTAGTATATCAATTTGTCTCATAAAAAAGTTTCACACTTGATTTGATATAAAGATTAAAGTTAGTAAAAATAGGTGGTTGAAAGTGATGCAGAAGAGAGAAAATTATATAACTGCTAAAAAATCACAAATGAAAAATGAAACTTTTTAACAAATTAAAAAAATACTCCATAATATGGAATCTTTTCACAAGATAGAGGGAGTACATTTTAGACCCCATTTGTCATCAGATTAGCGTTAGCGTTTTGAAAAGGCTATCGGTAATTAGTTTAGTGTTTGGGATAAAATTTTAATGGTATAGATTAATTCTGAAAATGCTAAAAGCTGCTATCAGATATCTTTTTGAAAATGTTAATGCTACGGTGCCTTAATCAGAGTTATTCTTTTTATATTCCCTCTCTTCCAGAAAAGTTCCTGACTTAACTTATCAAGTTTGATAAGATCTATTTTTAGATTAGATTAATTATATGGATATTGGTCTAATATCAAAAAGTAAAATTATATATTTAATTAGTATATAAACGATTTTACAAATGAAATAAGAATTTATATGATTTAACCGTGTTAATAGCAATATTAACCTTCCCGGAAGACTTCAATTACTCATTATTGTTAGTACGGAAGTGTGACGAGAAAACAAGTCTTTTGATTGTATAAGTTTTATTACTGAATGAACATTTGCAATACTTGTAATTCCTTCAAAAAAAGAAAAACGTTGTAATTGTTGCAATAATAATAATAATGATAATAATAATAATAATAACAACAACAACAACACTAATAACAATCTAAAATAAAAGTGCATCGTGTTGCTATAAGGAAATGGAATAATATATAATTACTAAATATTTGTTTTAAGTAATAACCGAAGAATTCTACCATAAATGCTAGGACTAAAATATCGACTATATGCCGAAAATAGAACTTTTTATTTTTCTATCATAATAGATTGTTATATTGTGACAATTTAGTATTGTATATTGGTATTCAAAAATGTTTTTTGGCATTGTATATTGACATTATTAATATTATAATTTTTCTTTTAAGGATAAAAATAAGGAACTATTCTGTATAATTTTGGTACTTTTTAATGTAGAATTCCTAATTTAGGCTCTATTCTTTTCGATTGAAAAAATTAACTTTAACTTAATTCTTTCAATTTCTTCCAACTAATTACCATTTCTTCCAACTCTTTCAAGTTGTTTCCATCAACGACATAAAAAATGTATTTACATATGATAACTATACAATAACATTATATACTCCGGGGTATAATTTATAATATAACACCTCAAATACGGACAAAAAAGAATTCTTTTTATATCTAAAATTAATTTTCTCAAATACTTATTTGGGTAATCATTTAAATAAGTAATTTTTTAACAATTTATGTTTCCAATACTTTCAACTTTTTCCAATTTATTTCAACTTTTTCCTTACTTCTAATATATTTTTTTCTAATTTTTTTTTCAAACATCTAACTTTAGAATTCCACCTCTCACTTTAACATTCCAATGGAAAAGATAGTATTTTTCCTTCAACATTTCGAGTTTCGACACCCTAAAAAGGCGGTGGTAGTTGGAGATTGAATATGTACACGGTACTCCTACACTCTGTAAATACTACGGAGTACATCACTTATAAAAAATTTCCCACCTTAATTTCAAAAGTTTAAAAAGGATTCTAATTTTTTAATAGCATGTTTGGAATATATGAATTGAAAAAAAAACCTTCTTGAAATATATTCTTCTTAAAAGTGTATATAGAATTTCTGTGGGGACCTACAAAAAAATCTAAAACATTTTACAGGAATAGAAAGTACTCTGTAGCAAATTTGACTAAAAAACTATCAAATTTAGTTTTTTTTATCAAATGCTTGTTCTGATCTGATTGATTTTGCTGTGAATTTATTATTAAGATTTAATTTGAAGAAATACCCTTTAATATGAATAAAGAAACATCTAATGCCCATAATAGGAGTGTTGATTGTTTTTTCACATTGATAGGAGTTGGTTGTGTTATTGTGGTAGAAAATATCCCCAATTTACCCTTCTTGACCTTAACGCATCTCACAAAACCTTTTACGATTAATTAGCCACTCATTCAGCTTTTTCCATAACCAAATTCAATCATGGACTAATACAACCTACAAGGCACAAGCTCCAATAATGCCACATGTCATTTGCGTTGATGGTGGACGTTCACAAATCACAAGCCACTATGAAGCACGCAATGAAGCCCGCTATGAAGTGGTCGTGTGGATGGAAGTGTGGTGGTGATGGCAGGAATGTGGTGTGATGAGAGTGACAATGTAATAATGGTGACAACAGAAGTGTGGCAGTGGCAGAGGCAGTGTGGGGATATTGGTGGTAATGTGGTAGTAGCAACGCGATGACAATGTAATTTTGGCAATGTGATGGTAATGTGGCAGTGATGGCAGAGTGTGAAACAGTGACAATATAGTGATGAAGATGGCAATATATAATAAAATATATATGATAGAATTATTATTATTCCACTTATTAGTTAAATATGTGATAACAATAGTTAACTCAAATGTTCTCTTGACCAAAAGTCTAGTCATATACCTGTATTATACCTTATTTCTCTACAAAAGCACTCAGTAGTGTAGTTTTTTTCCCTTCACAAATCAAATCGAGAAGACTTCTAAACTTGTCCCAACCTTCACCTGATCATAAAAATTAGCTAAATCCATTCGGTCACTCCCTGAGATACACGACACTCAGAGAAAATTGACTTTTTTGGGAAGGTTGACTTCCGTTAAAACTCAACTGTCAGGAGTCTGTGGTTCTCTCACCTTAATATGTATCTTATGGGGTGTGGCTCTACGTAATATTGTATGGTGGTATCAAAGATAATTTGGAATGGCGACCTACAGAGTGGTGACCTGGTAAATAAAATCAACTGTGACCAATCTAGTTGTGACCAACGAGGGCATTGGCCCTTAAAGGGTGTGGAATGTTACAGATGTTGTCCCACACCAACCAAATGAGGGGTTGGAGTTCTTCCACTTTGATGGCTAGCTTTCGGCACGTGATTCTCGTGAGTGAGATATGAGTGAATGATAGCACTCAATGTTGGATCGTTTAATTAGAACGGAGAAGGACCCTTGAGGATGGAGCTAGGTTGAGAATCAATAAAAAAGATTTCTAGAAATTTCGTAGAATTGAGAGGAGAAGGAAGAATGACGATGAATCGAGAGAGGAAGAAAAAGAAACTAGAATTTGGATTATGAATTTGATTATGAACAAGAACAAGTACAAGGGGTATTTAAAGGCTAATTGAGCAACAACTATGCAACTAACTTCGTGCTGAACTTCTAGCTAACTAGTGATAAGAGGGAGTTGCTTGTTGTATTATATACTTATATACTTGTACTTGTCAATCACTCCCCCGTAATTACGAATTTGCGATTTTATATCACCGTAAGTGTTTGTTGACATCATATCGCATGACATTGAGGTTCATACTATATATATAATTAAAATTAAGAGTGTAATAATGAATGGGAATATGTTGAATAATAAAGCACATGTGAAAGTTGAAAATTTGGAATGAAAAGAGAGAGGTGAGTGAAAGGAGAGAAAAAGAAGCAAAGTCAATTGGGGGGCACCAAACACCCCAAATAGGAGAGTGTAATTTTGAGACCAAAAAGGCGCAAAGCACATTAGTTGAAGACAAAGCACGTGAGATTGTGAAGACTGTTCTCTTCCATTCCCCCAAATCTTTTTTAACGGTCCAAATCCACTCCCCCCCCCCCCACCCCCCCCACTCCGTACTCCCCCTTTCCCCTACAGTGCCCAAAAGCCCTGCACACTCAATATTCTTAATTTCTCATCATTTTTCCAGTTTAGGCAAAACTTGTGTTTTTAAAAATTACTCCGTATTTGATTTAAAATTTAAATAAAAGAATTATGTCAAAAGTTCTATGCAAAAAAGTAATGTGAGTATTTCATTCTATCAAACGATCAATCAAAATGTATAAGTAAAAATTATCGAAAAAGTAAAATAGTAATGTGTGATCTTTTTTTTTGAATGCTATTGACTCTATTACAAGGTAGTATATGTTCATACTATTCTCAAGCTAATGACTAATGACGCACAAAGAGCCAATGCTGCTGCCTTCGCTGGGCTCGAACCTGGGTGAACTTCCCCATGAATCCTGAGGAGTGGGCTTGCTACCACTCAAGCCAGGGGAGAAGTTCAGTAATGTGTGATCTTTATATTTTACAAAGACAAATTATCCCATACACATAACATCTGTGTTTATTTTATAGACCTTAGTGCATTAGTAGTATAAAAGAAGTGTGAACCTTTTACAAAAAAACTACACATGCAAACTAAATAAAAATATGAGAAGGTCTATATTTTAAACGTGGATCTTGGAATCATGTAATCATCACTCTTTACAAAAGATCCTTGCATAAACTAGTAAGTCAAGAATAGATCTCAATTGGTCAGTTGAGATTAGAGTTTTATTCATTTTTTACTTAAATAAAAATCATAAGCAAAATATGATAGATGTTATCACTCATTAGGTGTTAAAAGAAATTTTTGCTTGTTTTTTTAAAAGAATTTAAGGAAAAGTAAATTTATATGACATGAGTTTATGTAAGAAAGAGATTCTTGTTTTTCTTATTTATTTCTTTCTTTCTCCAAATGGAATGATAATTCTGGAGGAAAATTTGAAAGCTGTTTTAGAAACGAGGGAAATATATGTGACGTTGTACTACCACTACAAGAAAACCGCCACGGACAATTTCCGTTGCAGAATTAGAAATTTCGTGGCAAATTGATAATCTGCGACGGACCTGCAACGAACATTTTCCGTCGCAGAAAAGTTGTGGCAGATTGAAAATCTGCGAGGGAAACCAAATTCCGTGGCAGATCTGCGACGGACCTGCAACGGGTACGTCCGTCTTTTGCATCCCAAAACTCTGCGACGGAAGTCTTTATTCCGTCGCACGAAATAGCGATGGGGTTGTCCGTCGCAGATCGGCGACAAACGCAACAACAAGGTTTTCCGTCGCAGACAACCTGATCACAGCACCAGCATTTTCTGTTTTTAGGCAGTACCAGCGGCAACACATATTCAACTTTCACACGCATAATTCTAAACAAGATTTCAATACGAAATAGATAATTCAAAATGAGATTAATTAAAACTTCACGTGCAAATGTAACATAATTCATAATCTTGTAAAAACACTAAATATTAAAGTGCTTGTGTCAAATGTCAAAGATGTCAACAAATCCCGGGCTGTCCTGCCCCTCCCATTCCATCGTCATCGCCTCGTGGAGGAAGATTACCACCATATAACTTCTTTATCTCCTCCTGAATCGTCAGCGACAAGCTTGAGGTTAGATTATCAAGTTGTTCATGTAGCCTTTGGTTTTGCTCTTTAAGTGCTGCCATCTCCGCCGCGCTGCTGCTACTAGTGCTGGAACGGCGAGGTTTGGAGGACGGATTGATCTTCTTCATTTCCCGCGCGTAGTCACCAACTTCAAGAACGCGGTTCTTTGCGTTATGGCCCTCGACTAGCGAGTACCATATTTCTTCGTCGGTGACTTTAAGTCCATTTTGTCTAGCCTCCTCGCGCAGTTTGAAGAATTGTGCCTGCAATATATGATACTTAATAACACACAAGAACAACGTAACAATAATAGCGTGTTTTTATTAGTAATTTGAATTTGTATGCATGTTTTTAACAACATGTAGTAGTCCAATTACTACTACATGTTCTCGATAATTTAAATTTGTATGCATGTTTTTATTAGTAATTTGATAAAACAAAATATTATTGATACTTCTTATTTTGTATAATTTTTTGATGTAATTCTGAAATGTATCTGAACTGACTCGAAACTGAATTGAACAAAAAAATGTATGGAGTCGAATCAAATCTGAACCGAAATTAAATTGATCCGAACCGAACCGATTATAACATTTATCCGAAAGATATCTGAATCAAAAAAATCCAACCCAAAATCGATCTGGTTGACCCAATTGCCACCTTTAGTGAATAGACGAATAGTAACTGGAAAGGATATTTTAGGATGGAATGAGTACTCTATTTAATAAAATAAAAAATAATACTCTCGATCTACGGCCAAAAAAGAATTACATTCTTTATTACTCAAAAAAAGTTACAGAAACTTTTGTTTATTTATGCATTTTGATTGATTATTTATTAAACTAAAAACCTCTTGTCACATCTTAATTGGTAGTATTTTTTACGTAATTTTTAAGTATATAAATTTTATTTTAAATTTAATTTTTATATGAAATGAATTTAAAAAACTAAAAATTTCATTTCATTCCATGTAAGTTAAAGTATAAAAACATTATTTCGAAGTGAATGAAGGAAGCATAATAAAAAGATAAATGTTCCCTAGTACGGAATATATGTGGAGTATAATAAATAAATAAATGAATAAAAAAATATCTCCAAAATAATAAAAGGTGTGCATGGCAGAGGCATGGACGTCCTTTATTTAGTGTCCCAACTACTAGACATTTTTCTATCACCTGATCACGTGACATCTCCCCCAGCACTTCCCTCCCAACTCTGTACAAAATAAATGAACTTGAAATACACACCATTACTTTATTTTATTTTAAAACAATAATAATATTATTATTATTAACTACAATAAATAATAAATAATACTAGTAATAATAATAACAATATAAAATATAATAAAAATAATAATAAAACAGTATACTCCGTAAGAGTGTACATTGCATGACTTTTGTGCTACGTATCTAGGAGGCATTAATTAACAACACCGATTTGATAAATTCTTTTGAAAAATGCATGTCGAGACACGTAATACATGTCTTTATATTCGATCCGTACCATAATAAATCTTCCATTTATACCCCTAAACTTTAAGAGGAAAGATTAAAATAAAAAATAAAATATAAAAAAGAATAAACAGAGGACTCGCATATTTTTTCTCCTATCTTAAAATCAGACTAATTTTTTAAAATTCGCACTGATCTATTTACAAAATTCTTGTTGATTCATTTCTCATTGTAGTGTCACAATGTCATTATACAATGTTAGTCGGTACTTTTGGACAAACATGACACTTATTAATTATAATAATGAATATGTCAATGTTTACTATCAAAAATACAATAAAATGCCAAAAAAGTGATTTGCGAATAGAAGATGTTTGGGAGTGATGAACTTGTGGATAAAGTGAATTGCACAAAAACTGAAAGCAAACGGACATCATAACTACTTCTCTGAAACAGTATTTTATGTACAAAATAGTGGTGTAGAAAAGAGAAAGCTGGCATGCCAAATAGAGTAAAATCATTTTCACTCAAAGTAGAAGCTAAATTCTTAAAAGCAGTGCACTGCCAAGCACCCTCATAATATCACGTTCCGAATAACTAACTTTTTCCAAATAAAAAATCGAACAATTTTTTTAATGCAACTGCCTCTCCCTAATTTGCAAAAGTTATTTTCATATCCAATTGTCTTCGGTCTTCCGATCATGTATATAAAGAATCATTTCTTAACATTGCGATGGCATGAAAAGATATTTGAAAAAATGTTGGCTTGAAGGTTTAATGCTGGCTTAAGAAAAATAGGAAACAGATGACATCAAATCTAACATATGCTTAACTTAAATGAATGGCTTTTTGGTGTACTTCAGTTGAAAATCTGCACGGCAGTGGGATTATTGTTTTTATTCATTTTTTAATTAAAAATTAATTTAAGTCATGTCCTCGGTCCAAAAGGTGGAATCACCCACCCCAGACGCCCCCACCCCCTTGCCCGACAGGAATGGTGGAGGAAGTAAATCATGGTGACTCAGTCGGCCAAGAACACTAGACCCGAATTTAAGTCATGTCCTGAAGATAGAAATATGTCATTTTTATTTTGAAAAGAGGAGTATGTTTTAGTCCTATCAGGTAAGATAAGGGTATTTCTACGAGTATAATTTTGTTTCATTCAATTTATTTTGGGGCACTGAATATGAAAACTAGTGGCGAGAACCAAAAAACTTAGAGGACTACATGCAAAAAACTTTTTCATACTTCAAATTATTTTGCTACTCCGATCCCTCCGTTTACAAAAAGACTTCCTATTTTGATTTGGAATAAAAATAAGGAAGTGTTAAATTATACTCCCTCCGTCCCAAAAAGTTTGTTACGTTTAGAAAAAATTGCGTCCCGTAAAGTCCGTTACATTTCTAATAAAACCCACTTTTACCCCTTACTTTTTCATACCCTACCTATCACATCATACCTTTTTCCTAATAATCTACCCATCACATCCTACTTTTATCCATCACATCAAGGGTATTTTTGGAAATTCAATACCAAAATATCCCTCCCTTAATTTCCCAAAAAGTCAAACCGTCTCATTCTTTTTGGGACGGAGGGAGTAGTTGACTTCCAATTTTGTCCCTGATGTGATGAGTAAAAGTAAGATGTGAAAGATAGATTATTAGAGAAAAGGTATGATGTGATAGATAGGGTATGAAAAAGCAAGGGTAAAGTGGTTTTTTAATAGAAAGTGAAAATGCTCTGTTGAAAGTGAAAAAAAATGAAAGAGGATGTGTTTTTGAGAATGGAAGGAGTAATATATATAGAGCTGTCTACAGGTTGCCAACTGGTTAGATATTGTGTAGAACAATTTCAATTCACCATCCCCAAACATAAGTTCATTATGTGACTTATTTACAAGAACAAGCTCTAAACAAAGTCACTGAGTAAATTTTTCAATTGATACACAATGACTTCTCAGTCAAACTAAATAGGAAAATGCCAACATCTCTTATGCACTTGCAAAAGAAGTGTGTATGAAGATAAGATATGTGTATGCAGTTCTTATAAATTTGAGTGGGATAACATTGACAATTTTTTCTTGAAGTTTGAGAATATCAAACATGTCAAGAAAAGAAAGACGATTATATCTATCTTTGCCAGTTGTCTATATTTGGAAATCCAGAAATCGAAAACTGCAGAAAAACATTTTCACCCCGGTTGAGGATGCTTTCCATTCGATTAAGTACCATGTTAGCACATACTACGTATTTAAATTCAAAAGGTGCGGGCTTAGTTTGAGGTTTGCTGTCTTTGTAACATTTATATTATGCTGGCGATATAGTTTTAGTTTCTTATATGTGTTTTGGTACTGATTGCACTTTGTATCAGAGGGGTTGAATAAAGAGTTTTCATTTCGATTCCAAAAAAACAAGAGGGTTTTGAAAGAGATTGTGAAACGACAAAAATAATACTCCCTCCGTCCCTAGATAATTTACACATTTTAGCATCCAAATTTCACGAAAACTTTTGTTTATTTATGTTTTCATTGATTATTTGATAAAATAAAATATTTTTGTCAACTCTTATTTTGTAGAACTTTTGATGTACTTTTTAAATGTGTAAGTTTATTTTTTTATTTATATACAAATATTTAAATAAAATAAATTGAAAAATTTTGAAATTTTATTTTAATTTATTTTGCGTAAAGTGTAAATGATTTAGGGACGAAGAAATATTAAATTTCATCTCAATCTTGTAATAATTCAATAAGTGATCGTTAAAGATCGCTAAATCGAAAGAACCTTCGAACATCTTTAATGAAGTCTCAAATGTGAACTAATAAGTCAAGAAATAGAAAGGTGAGGACTTAAATTTGAATAAATAAAATATTAAAGGGGGTGGAAGGGTAATTGGGAGAAAGAATTGGGGTGGGAGTGGAAATAATGGGAAGAATCATTTCAGCCACATTTGTCTGGACTACAAATAAAAAAAAAGAACGGCAATGAAAAAAGAGAACGGCAAGTGGGCTACGCAAACGAGGTGGACGAGTGGACAGATGGGTCTCGGTTTCCCGCCAATGACGCCAGTGGTGGCCCACTGCTTTACTTTTTCCCGCCACATCGATGGGCTGACCCGGTCTGTCTTGTACTCGTATCCAATAGCTGTTTTTCGATTTTTTGGTCCTTCGAACTGGCAGGCCCATCAGCCCAGGTTTCAAACACTTTAAAAAAAGGGCGGGGTTCCCATGACATTATTTATTTATATATATATATATATATATATATATATAGGGGTTGGTTCAAGTGAGAATGCACCTTAGTGAAAGAAATAAGAATAAAATCTGGCCTTTGGATCTGATGCATCGTGCGGATCAGATTGCATCATGCGCTCACATTTTGAGATAGTGCATTTTTAAAAGATTTTAGTGCATTTCGACATGATGCATTTTCAAACCATTTTGGTGCACCTAATTTTTATGCAATTCTGGCCATTAAATCTCACAATCTAAAGCACCAAATTCATTCTTATTTCTTTCATAAGATTGCATTCTCACCTGATCCAAAATCTATATCTATATATATATATATATATATATATATATATATATATATATATATATATATATATATATATATATATATATATATATAATTGACTCCAGTTAGTAAAGACACGGAACAATCTATTTTGATATTGGTTCCATATTTATGTCTCCAAATTTCTTTCTTAATCAGCTTCTCCTCGAATTAAATTCATGATTTGACTTTATACAATTAAGAAAAGTAGATTAAGAAGTGAAAAGTATGTACTCCCTCCGTCCCGGAGTATTCGTCCAGCTTTGACTTTTGGAACTATTCATCTAAGCACTTTGACTCATCAAATTTTCTCAATGTGTAAGCCTAAATATAGTCATGTGTGATCTTGTTTGATTTGTCTTAACATATAGATTATTAATATATAATTTCTATAATTTTTTAATATACAAATTACAAGATAAAAAGGATTAAAGAAGTGTATTGGATAGTGTGTAAAAATGAAATTGACAAATACTCTGGGACGGAAGTAGTAGTAGTTTTGTTTGAAAGAAATAAAACTATTAAGATTCACATGTTTCATGTTGGAAAAGTAAAATGGAGACATACATCTATAAAAAATGGAGAATTACGAATTTTTTTATTCCTAAAATCTTCTTTATGATCACTTATCACATACTTAACTATTATTACTTTCTTTGCATATTTTCAATTAATCATTTGGCAAAATAAGACTTCGTATTGTTTATTACCTCATGCAATTTATAATTTTTTAAATGTAATCTATAAATACATAAATATATAAACTTTAAATTTATATTTCTAACCAAATAAATTAAACTATTAATAAGAATAACTTCGATAAAAATCAAGTAGATTGAAATGAAAAAGAAAATTACAAAAAAAAGAAATTTATTCTTAATATCAAACATATCAGGAAAGTTGAAGTGAAATTATGGAGGCCCCAATACAGTTGCAGCCCAATTACTAAAGTAGGCCACAACTATAGACATTATTATCTATTTTACCCATTTCTCGTACGGACGATGTTTTTTTAAAAAAAAAATTGTTGCTCATCCTGAATCATGCCTCCTATGCAACCAACATTGAGAATATGTTATACGTGTGAGTTGTATTCAATTACTCACTCTAAAACCATGATATAATCATAATTAATCTCACACTTTCAAATTAATTTACTCATTTTAATTTCATAAGGATTACGAATTGTAGAATAGTAACAAATGAGCGTTTAAAATATTTTTTTTAGATAAAATAAAATATTTTAACGCGGAAATTTGTTTAGATGAGAAATACGTATTTTAGACCAAATTTTCTTTTCGATGAAGAAAAAAATTTGGAAAAAATATTTTTAGACGAATAAAGGAAAGCGAGAACTTCACACTTATTTTAAATGGATAATCTGAAGAGTTGTGCTTCTATGATCCTAAGGTTCACATGCAAAATATGAACATTCTCACATTTTTAGTGTGCCAACAATGGAATCTTTTTTTGTGCAAAAAAAGCCCAATTCATTCATGGTGTTTATATACTAAGGTCCACAAATTAAACGTGGACCTTAGGATCACGGAATAATTTGCATGTTCGAAAATACTTCTCATTTTTGTTTTTTTTAAAAACAAATTTTATATCCACATTTTTTACTTTTCAACACTCTGCAAACTAAGAAATCATGATTTTCTAATGGGACATGCCAGTAGGCTATATTGGTATAACCCTCCATTTTGAGATTTTCTAAAAAAGATCGTTTGTGTGATGTAGATATTTTTTCCATCCTAATATAACTACACAATTACTTACTCTCTCTGTTCCAGTTAAAGTTATTTATTGTTATTTATGATGTTTAATTAAAATTATTTTTGATTTAATTTATTTAAAAATTAAAGTAAACTAAAAAATTAAAATTAATATATATTTAAAAAGTATATACGTTTATTGACAAACAAATCTGATGCAGTCTGTAGGATGGTATGAATCATTATGAAATGGACCCGTCAAATACTCAAAACGAGTCCAAGAAAATATAGGGGCCTGAGTTAGAGCAATATAAGACGTGGCCCAATTGCATCCTAATACTCTGTAGCGGGCCAGTTTTCCTGCAGTTGAAGTTGGTAGGGTTTGATGGAAATGAAGAATTGGGCTTTATTCTGATGGATTTTTTGTATTTTAAAAGTTAGTGGGTATTCAATTGAGATTTTAAAAAATCATTTAAAATTTGAAAGTATTCGATTGAGAATTTAAAACATCATTTAAAATATTGATGTATTCAATAAATATTTTAAAATGTCCATCTAAATCTAATAGTACTAAAAAATTCGTTTGATTTTTCAAATATTTTTGTAAATGATGGGTTGTGAAGGATTCTAAAGACATTTATATAAATAGATCTCTGTTTGTAAATCTTATCAAAAACCTCAAGATTTTGAAGTCAATCAGATCTAGAAGCCTAGCATTTGAAGTCGTTTGTGTCCGGACTCTAGTCACCAGAATTGTGTGGAAGCCTTACATTTGAAGTTTCACCGGAGAGGATGTCTCAATTGCCACCTTACTTCAATTGAAAAAGACAAAAGTATGAATAAAACATTAAAAGTATATTAAAATACAGGAGTTTCATGTATTTATTTCCAAAATATGACTTAAAATGCATGTACATTATCAATCATGATCATGTATATTACAAAAAGTATAGTCAAATTAGGGTTGAGCAACGGTCGGTTTCGGTCTGAAACCGAAAAAACCGACTTTTTTTTAACATAGTTGAAAACCGACCGAACCGAACCGACCATAAATCAAAACCGACCGAACCAAAACCGAAAACCGCCCATACATCAGAAAAACCGACCGAAAAACCGAATTCTAATTACTTTTATTTTGATTTTTTAATATAAATTCAAGAAACTAATTTGGAAAGGTAGATTGATGGGTATTAAATTAGTTTAAATCAAAACTTTTCTATTGTCATATTTAGTAAGGTAGATTAATTTTTTTTTTGAATTTACACTATCCATTTCATATAAAAATTGCACTTTTCTTATTAATATGTTCAAAACATTAACAAATAAATTTTTTAAAAGTGAAACATTAAAGTTTTCCATGAAAGAGTAAAAAAGAAAGCATGTGTGTTAATCAAATATTTTCTTATTTTAAAAAATAAAAAATAAATTAAAATAAAATCATCGGTTATTCGGTCGGTTCGGTTTTTCTTACAAAAAAACCGAAAACCGACCAAAAAACCGAAAAACCCGAAAATAATTTTTACATGAAAACCGAAACCGAAACCGAACTTCCGGTTATTTCGGTTTTCGGTTTCGCGGTCGGTCCGGTTAATTTGCTCACCCCTAAGTCAAATGCTTATATACAATGTCACATTACTACAGTGTGAACTCCTATTTAAGGAATAGAAACATGAAACTTCTATTTTAGTATTTTTTATGTTTTACTCATATTTAGCGCGATTTCTTTTACTTCAATTCACAGGGATGGCTTTGTCGTTAAGCTTGAATTTCTGTCGTTGAAGAATTCAATTGAGTTGTCAATGGAATATTCTTACGAGATTAGGGTTCATTTGAATTTTTGAATTGACTTATCTGTAACTCTATACGCTTGTTTTAGAGAATGTTATCCATCTAATTTTTTTTTAAAGTTTTTTAAATTAATTACTGATTTAGAACAATCAATAGACTTTTTAAAATTTGAACAAATTCTCATAAACAAATACATTAAAATCTACTTAAGCCTGTATAGAATTAAAATAATTTATAGATTTTACATAATCCATAAATTTTAAAAAATAAAAAATAATCATTTAAAATCTAAGTTGAATACACCCTTCTAAAGTTATTTTATAACCCGAGGCATCTATATTGCTCTGTTGATAGAATTGATAAATTTTACCTCTTTGACCCATCTTGTCCCTTTTTGCACCTCACCCTAGCATCTACCCCCCTAAAACATTGATTTGTGTTGCCAAAAGTAGTGTTTAAGAGGGGGGGAGGTATTTAGAACCATTAATTTTACCAACGAAACAATGTAGGTGCCCAGATCAAAATATGACCCAAGGTTTTAGGTCAAAACATCCATTTCGTATGCCTATTTGAAAGCCACACGTACATCTCTAAAAATGTGAGTGTTGCGAGGGGAGGGTGGATGTGAAGGTACCTCAGTTGACAAAGTAAGTGGTGTCAAAATGGTAATACTTGAGATTGATTCAACTATATTAAGTATATGCTTTTGTAAGTGTCAGGTGCATGTTTCACTTTTTGTTTGTCAATATGTGATTAAAGCAGAATTTATTCATCTCGAGTAATTGTCCGACCAATTTTGAAAGCACCCTCGAGATGAGGATCATTTTTTTAAATGTATGTATCTCGACACCCAAATAAAGGTGAATCAAAGAGGCCATAGAATGGTTAGTTCAAAACGATTTTATAAATAGTACTCCGTAATATTTATATTTATAATATAAACAAATGTGTTTGCACACAATATCTTCTTCATTTCAAGCGAAATATAATAAAATAATAACTTAATGAAGAAATTTTATAAATAGTTCTTAATGATGGATAGTTTTTCATTTTTAGTTTATAATTCTAAGATATTACATAAATGATCCTCAACCTTGAAAACTAGTCCATATTCGGTCCTTCAAGGATTGCATGTAGAATTTTTTTGTTATATTTGTCCTAAAGAAATATTTATAGAATAATTTTTAGAAATCAAGGATCATTTATATAATATTTTAGAACCAAGGACTAAATTGAAAAATCAATTGTAATTAAGGACCTTTAATGAAGTGTATATTTTTCTGTGCTGGCTTATTGCTTATAAGTTGCTTATAAGTTAAAAATTCTTTCGTGTGTATAAAATGACTTAAATGACATATAAGTCATTTCAAAATATTTATAATGGGTGAGAGTAGGGATGTAAACAAATCAAATATTTTAAATTCGATTCGCGATTTGTATTCGAATATGATGATTCGAATTCGCGTTATTCAAATACAAATACAAATTCAAATATTATTTTTGATTCAAATATTAATCAAATACAAATACAAATAGGGATATATTCGATTCGGATGATATTTGAATATTCGAATATATGCATATATACACAGACCATGTTTTCAACATCAAAAGTCAAGCAAAGTAATATAGTATAAAGTGTATTTAAAATACTAAGAATTCAATAAATTAACGTAATACAAAAATCTAAAGCATATGATTTTTAATAGTTATATTTTATAAAATATAATTTGTGTAAGATGCAAATATATTAATGTTTTTATATACGGAATATAGTATAGTATAAAGAGTGTCGTAAGTTAAATTACAAATTGATGTTCGTCCATCATATAAATTACATAGTATGATTATTCAAATATTCGTTTATGATTCGATAACTATTCGAATATTAATCAAATACTTATTCAAATCTTATTTTGAATTCCTCTCATATTCGGATTCGGATTCGTATTCGAAAAAATTAAACAAATACAAATTTAAATATATCGGTATTCGCTTCGATTCGGTTCGTTTACACCCCTAGGTGAGAGATATTTTTGTAAGTAATTTGGTAAAATTTTTTGCATGGGGATAAAATGCTTATAAGACCTACTTATTTTTCTTAATTTATGTGAAATTAAATTTAAGCAAATGCAATAAATTTCAGTTGGAATCGGGAATTAGGGCCAATTTAGATATTGGAGGACGAGCCACCGACCGAGTCCAGACTCCACCTAAACCCGGGTCGATTCGGGTAACCAACCACCGGTCAGTGGCTCCGACCGTCGCCATCGGACTTCGTCTCTCTTGTTTTTCCAGTTGGAGACGAGAAGAGAGTGAAGAAGGCATAGTCTTCGCGCAATGTCCTCCGATTCTAGTTCCCCGTCGCCGCCGTTGACCGCCCCATTTTCCGATGATGATCAAATTCCAGACCCCGAACGCAACCCTAACCTCACCCCCAACTCTATCGATCAGTCTCTGGATGCTATAGAGAACCAACTAGCTTCTATTTCCATGTCCCAGTCCGAACTGGATTCAGAAACGGAGCTCGATTTCGGCGCGCATGAGAAGTCGCAGCTGAAGGATGTTAGAAATGGATCTTACAATCCGGAAACAACAGATGCTGGCGCTGAAGAGGAGACTGCTCTGCGGAATTCGCATGCAGAGGCGAGCTCATCCAGAGAAGGAAGTGCTTTGATTTGGAGGAGCAATTCGGAGGTGGATGAAACGGAGGCGCTGCCAAGTCCAAGTAGCAGTGCTTATGCGGGCGAGAGGGGGAGTAGCGGCTCCAGCAGCAGGGGCTCTGGAATTGGAGACGAGATTCATGAAGTTGGTAACCATGACTCGGCAGATGGAGTATCAGAGTGTAATGCACAGCGAGCTCCAGGAAAACGCCACGGAGATGAGGTAGGTCTGGTGCAGTTATGTATTTTAGCAAAGCATATTGTTGTTGCATGGTATTTTGTTTCAGGAGTTGTGCAGTTGTGTTTACCTGAAGCCATGGATTTTGGTTCGTATGGGAAGAGCCTCTGCAATTAAGTGTTAGAGTAGAGCAAACTTTAACTGCTTTCTCGAAATCCTAAAGCTAAAGTCTAACCCTAATTGATATAGTTATGAAGTGTCTCTTTAAAAACCATTTTTTGTCCTACCGGTACATGCAGTGATGATTTTAGAATCTGGGAACTTTGGATTTTTTTATTTTTCTAACTAGTACTTAGGATTTAATACATGCATTTTTGTCATCTGTTGAAACCTGATTTGAAATAAGAAAATCTATTCATCTGCAAGCAACTATCAGCTATTGTTAATACACTTGTTTTCAATGCAAAATGAAAAGAAAAATGTTACAGTAGTAATTCTCACTGCCTTTTCAGTTGTCACCTGTGGAAGGGGTTGATAAATATGCTCATTTGTCTTCTTTTCGTTGGAATAACAAAGTGCAGGATGAGGCTTCGATTTCTTGGAGAAAAAGGAAGAAACACTTCTTTATTTTGAGTAACTCGGGGAAACCAATATATTCCAGGTATGCGTCTTTCTCATTTGGGATTTTGGAATTCTAATATGATGTTTATTTTGGCCTTGTTTGGAACATGGCATTTGGCAGTTGGCTGTTGGCTGTTTATATTGGCTGGTTTGAATGGCTGATTGAGTTAGCTGTTTTGACCGGCTGTTTCTGCTAGCTGTTAAAAATTAGATGTTTGGCAACTTTAGCTGTTTATAGTTAGCTGTTTGTGAGTAAAATTACATATAAGGACATCCCTCCATTTATGCTAATTTGTGTATGATTTTAATTTTTTTAAATTTGATAAAATACACACATTATACAAGAAAATGCTTTATATATATTTTTTTGTTGGACAAAAAAGGCTACTTCTTTTTTTTATTTAAGAAATGAAAATTTACATTTATATTTTATAAGTAGATTTTTTTTGTATTTTTCTCATTTATCATTCTACAAATAATAACCATGCATGATTTATTTTATTTTATAATTTTTTAAATATGATATCATAAATATATAAAAATAATCTACACCAATTCCGGTGCCGTGAGGATCGCAGAGAGATGCAACACCTAGAAAAGGGTAGGAAACGGAAAAGGGGGTGAACTGCTAAATGAAATGCTGCTAGGGTTGGCATTTCAATTTTTGGCTTTTCGGTTCTAAACGCCAATCCCAAAAGCCATTATCCAAATAATTAATTTGGCAGTTTGACTAGTCCAATCCGCCGTTTATGGTCAAAGATGCCAAATGCTAGGTGAACCGCCATTTACCAAACATGGCCTTTGTAATTCCACCACTAGTATCAGGGACATGCCATGAGTTATATCATACGGAGTACATATTAATGTTTAGAGTTTAGACATTCAATTGTTTCTAGTATCTTCATGTATAAGAGTCATTTTCCATCTGTTTTGCGTAATTTAAAGATATGGAGATGAGCATAAATTAGCTGGATTCTCTGCCACTTTGCAAGCCATCATTTCCTTTGTAGAAAATGGGTAAGTTGCTTATGTTTGTTATCTTGGCTATTCCCAAAATTATTCCCACTTTCCTTTTTTAAATGTATCCCAAAATTATGTCTCATTTCATTTCAAGGAACGAAACATGTGGTTCATATTTCTTCTTTCTCCTATGCATGAATTTGAACCACACAGTTTTCACTTTTTTAAATTTTATGCCCAATCAAAGTATGCTCTACTGAGAGAGAAATTAGTTTGTATCCTTGCCAATTCCATAAAGCATGAAAGATTATTATTCTAATCTGTCTTCCAGGGGCGATAGAGTCAACTTGATTAGAGCAGGGAAACACCAGGTCAGTTTTTCTTTCTTCTCATAGTTCTCAAGCGTCTACAGAACTTTTACAGTTGTCCACTGATACAACATTTCTACCAGCGTTGACTTAAGGTTAAGAGTGAACTCCTTAATGTTAGTAAATAACAAAATTCAATCTAGACCTAGCAGATTAAACCATGAGAAGATTTGTTAACATGTTGATTATTTTATATTTGCTGTTTTCTAGTTCAGGACAGTTTGTTGGAGTTCCTTTGCTTGTAAAGCAATTATTTTACATCATACCAAAGAGCTCCTATGTGTACCGTTTCTCATTGTTTTTCATTCAGGTGGCTTTTCTTGTCAAAGGACCTATTTACTTAGTTTGCATAAGCTGTACAGAGGAGCCTTATGAGTCACTAAGGGGACAACTGGAGCTGCTATATGATCAGGTAATGTTTTCCCCTTTCTTCATTTCCTGATATATTTCTTTAGTTGGCTTACATAGAGGTAATTTTCTGTTTCCTGGTATCATTATATGATTTTCTGCTGCTTTATCTGCTCAAGCTTGTTATAGAACTATTATATCTTGTTATGTATTCCTCATACAGTAGTGGTGCATGGATGCAGATGATTCTTATTCTTACAAAATCAGTGAATAGATGTTTTGAGAAGAATCCAAAATTTGATATGACACCTCTACTGGGAGGAACAGATGTTGTCTTCTCTTCTCTGATTCATTCCTTCAGTTGGTTAGTCTCTGTACTCCATATGCGTTGCACTTATTCCATACCAAATAAGGCAAACATAACAACTTTTGTACTAGCAATTTCTCAACAGGTAGTTGGTTAAGATGCTTAGCTCCCTGCCCCTACAATCACTCGAATCTAAGGCGTGGAGTTTCATATGAAACCACCTTGTGAAGTGCTTTGGCCGAAACTAGCTCAGAGATATTCTAACCCAAGACATCTTGCATGTTATTGATAGAACTCGAGATTGGTGGGGAAAATAAATGAAGGATAGTCTTTCTCAAATTATGAAATCAGGACCTAACATCATAAAAAATAAAGATGAAGGAAAATCTTTATCAAAATATGAGCAAGAATCTTAAACTCATATAAGTAATAAAGCCAAGGAGAATCTCCAATAATAAATATTGAATTACTTTCAGGATAACTTGTACAAATAATGAGCCTCAATACTTATCGAAGTCGGATAACTACTAATCCCTAGAATTTAGGCACACTACCACATTACCTAGTAACTATTCCTAGACTTTAGGCACACTACCACATTATTTAGCAACTACTCCTAGATTTTAGGTCCACTTACACATTATTTACTAACTAACATATACTACGTATATAATAAAACATCTGGCCTGACTCTATTATAAATATTAATAACATAAAATAACAGCATATGTGGCACTCTATCAGTTATACTGCAAGATGTGTACATGCCAAGTTAAATTGGCATGCCATGCCACCTACCGAGGTGGTTTAGCAACCGCTGCAGCATGGAGATAAACGAATACGTATCTTTTCCTTCAGTGTGCCCCGCCCGGTTCACTGGGCTGTTGGCCTACCAAACTCATTTCCCTGCACTTGCCCGCTTGGCGGGCTCCGCGCTCGTTATCCTTTCCTCCCATTCATAAGCTATGGCAGCCGCTCGCAACCACAGGGGCCCGCCCTGCGAGGCCAGAGTTCAACTCATTTCGTTTCAAACGTTGAACTATGTTCAACAACGAACAACGAATTTCGTTGAACGTAGTTAGAAATTCAACGAATCGTTACACTCTAGTGACTTCGTACCTTTTCCCTATTCCTTCTTCATTATGGCTCCCGTGGACTAATCATCCACTGGAAGTAAGGGGATAAAGAGTATAAGAAATCAATGCCAAGTAGAAAAACTATCGAGATTCTGATCAATTCGAAGACTCTTCCCTCATACATCTTACTCTGGCTTACTACATTCTCATGGANTACATTTCCATTATGTTACCTAGCCAAACCCGCCACCTCATGTGCCAAAGTAAAACGGTAAAACGGCTGTTTCTCACTATATGTCAATTTGTTCTGTCTGTGTTGATGTATTGTATTAGAAATTTCTTTAAATGAACAAGAGCCGCTACTCCGCTAGAGGACAAGTCCTCTGTTGGTTACCTTCTGGAAGCAAGTGCTTTACAACAAATATGCCATCAGCCCAATCAGCCCATCACACATGATGATAAGTCCATTAATAGGGTTATTCCAATATTTCCACATTTACCCGGCAATGAAAAAAAAGTGCATTAGGAATTTGTTGAAACTTAGTTAATTTAGGAGTTAGGAGCAACCTAATAAAATTAAATATTTCTTTGACTTTTTTTTACTGGATGCAAAATACTTCATTAATAAGAAATTTGAGACTACATTCTTGGCCATCTGTCTAAAGGCAAATGTGCTGCCCATTGGCTCAAGCCCAGAGAGATTGCAGCAATGACATTGACATGTCAATTGGAAACCAACTGACAGCTGACTGAGTGGCCCATAAAGGCAACTTGTTAGCCTCATGAGGTTGAAGCATGTTGTGAGCCTTCAACCTCATATTTCTTGTTTTATGGTTTGTCTTTGCCCATTGCTTTTACATAAATCATATTGTGCATTTAATATTTTAAGTTAGTCAATAAGATCTGTAAAAGTCTATAATCTATTTGCGATAATAAACAATTATATTGACACAACTCTACTTACAAAGTTCACTCATTTCACTTAACCTACAAACTACTTTGCACTCCTTCAGAAGTGCAAATGTTCTTTGCAGCTATTGAGCCACCACTCGTAATATCCTTTCTAGCATGGTTCAAGCAACTGCAATTACTTTCTTTTTCTTTTTGATTTGAACAATAACAACATATGGAGTGCATAAGAGAGCAATTTTTTCTTTTTGTTCAAATTCCTTCAGAACATCAACATTTCTTCTCATTTTTTCTCATGCAGACACCTGTTCTTTTTTACGACAAAAAATCTTAAAATATTCTCTTTATAGAGTTAAACTTATGATAGTGGTTTATGACACTAAATTATGAGGTTTTAAGGCTTACTCTTCAAACTGCCTTGAGGCCTATGCCTCGCCTCACAAATGGAATATGCCTCCATGCTTAAAAGGTGCCCTATTTAAGCATTGTTAAGTTCCCATGTGGGATTATGTTTCAAATAGGGTTATGCTAGGACTCCTTTGGTAGTTGGTGTTGACAAAATGCTAGTCAAGCCCATTCAACTGAAGTACTTAATTACGTCTTTGTTGGGTATCCTTCCCATTAAGCGCACTATTATAGGCAAACAAAAACATAGAACTTTTCTGGAAAATAGAGTTTATGAGCGTAAAACAAGGTATGTGGGGCCACTGGGGTCTTGGGGTCAAGGTTTACACGACCTTCTGTAAAAAAGAGATGTGGTTTCTGTTAGACCTTTGAAGCATTTAGTGCCCAAAACTTCAAATAGAGTAAGAAGAGGGGGAAGTTTAATGTGGCATTTTGACTTAATTATTTAGCTTAAGCTAAAACTATGTCAAAATTTGACTCTTTTAGCTCTATTGGCAATGCACTCAAATGGTGTTCGATAAAAATAGCATTTCATGCATCATTATTTTTGATACTACTGTAGGAGATTAATTTTAATACTCCATGTGTTCTTTACCAATTATAGGAACCCTGGAACATTTCTTCATGCATATACATGCCTCCCTCTTGCTTATGCGACAAGGCAAGTTGCTGGTGCAATATTGCAAGATGTTGCAGATTCTGGTGTCTTATTTGCCATATTAATGTGCAAACACAAGGTCTTATTCAATTTTTCTTGTTTACTTCTTTTCATATGATCTTTGAAAGACCATTTCAAGTTCAACTATCAAGCGATTATCTAATCTATCAAGAAACTTAAATATAGGTTATTAGTCTTGTTGGTGCACAGAAAGCGTCACTGCATGCAGATGATATGCTTTTGCTCTCCAACTTTGTCATGTCTTCTGAATCATTTAGGCAAGTTCCCTTTTATTTTTTGAATCACGGTCCTTATATCACTATATCCTTTTTTTACCCCTGCATGTCACACACATTCTTAGTCAAAATAAAAATGCAAATGGCCTTATGGAGTTCTGCATTGCTGAATTTGTTTGTTTGTTTGTTTACATAGAAACATGGGAAAATATATTCTGCAAAGAGTGTTTGCTCCAGCTACATGTATATCTTCATATTTAGTTGTGATATCTTTGCAATGACAGTTACTTGTCTCTAGTTATTCCATTGTATTATTAGCTATCTTAATTCTTAATACTCCCCCCGCCCCCCATAGATCTTCCCATTAGCCCTTTTTATTTGTCCCCCCATAGATCTTCTCATTAGCCCTTTTAACATTTAAAAAACCACAACTACCACCACTTTATTTATTGCACCTCATCCATCACATTTAATATACTCCACCCATTTTCATTAAGGATATTTTGGTAAACTTTCACCTTTTTTCAATTCTCCTGAAAAACCACAAAAAGTCAAAATGATAACATCTTAGGGGGGATGGAGGGAGTATTATCTTAGTTGACTTGAATGTAAAGGGACCCACTTATGATGAAGCCCCTAGATAACCACAGGCTTGTGTGAGGTTCTGTTTTCAAGTTCATGATTTAATTAGAAACTACAGGTTTAATTTAAAGACATTGTGGGTCCATTTGGTATCAGTGCTAGCTTTTTGAAAAGCTATATAGCTGTAGCCTTTAACGTTTGCGACGTTATTCTGGCCCTTTAAAAAACTATTTAAAAAATCTAATGCTTATTTCAAATATTGTTCCTAAACGGACTTAGCTTAGTCATATATTTCTTCATTGCAAAATGACATTTCATTTTCTACTTATTTTGTTGCTCTCTTCTGGCTGCCTAGTATATGGAATTGCTTGACGGCCTCAATGCTTAATACATCATTTTATTCATGCAGAACATCTGAAAGCTTTTCACCAATTTGTTTGCCAAGATACAACCCCATGGCATTTTTATATGCTTATGTGCATTATCTTGATGTGAGTAGCTAGTAGTTAGCCTTTTTAATTTAAATTTGGAATCTTTTATTAGAACTTTCAAGTCCATTAATATATTGATTCTCAATACATGAAGGCTGTGCTGCAGGATTTTGACAGAATTATTTGAATGTATGGTGACAGGTTAATACCTACCTAATGTTGCTTACCACAAATTCAGATGACTTTTTCCATCTGAAAGACTGCAGGTATTGTTGTTGTTGTTGTGCAATTTAAAACTTACATGCATGTAACTTATCATTTGAAGTCCTTGCATCTTGCAGGATTAGTATTGAACAGGTTCTTTTGAAGTCCAATGTACTAAGTGAAGTTCAAAGATCCACGGTAGATGGTGGCATGCATGCTGAGGACCTGCCTTTTGATAATGGTCCCTGTTCTGGATCAGTATCTCCTCGTGTGGGTGAGCCAAGACATGCCACGGAACCCCAAGAAAATATCAGGGATGCATTTTTTGGGACAGGCGGTCCTGCTGGTCTTTGGCATTTCATGTATCGTAGTATTTTTCTCGACCAGTACGTCTCCTCAGAATTTTCATCACCAATAAACACTGCAAAACAACAAAAAAGGTGAGAATAATTGGCATTGCCCGCTTCTTTCAAAATTCTAAAATTAAGTGTGTTTAGTGTGTTTGTGTTTTATCTTTGGTTTATGTTACAGAGTACTTATTATGAAAACATATGGTTTTTAAGATTCACATTTTTTATTAATATTGTCATAATGAAAAAAATGTTTCCCAAAACATCATTCACATTTTGAGCATTTTTCGAAATTCTGTTTTATTTTCCCAAAAACTGAAGACTAGTACTGCGGCCCAAACCCATTTTACTGTTTCTATATTGCAAAAAGTGAAAACGTAAACAGAAAACAAAAACATTACTAGAAGCTTACCTGAATTGGAATTTGTTCTTCCATTTGCAGACTGTATAGAGCTTACCAGAAGCTTTACTTCTCAATGCATGACAAAGAAATTGGGCCTCACAGAACTCAGTTTAGACGGGATGAAAACTATGGTAAACATTGTTGCAGATTTTGTTTTGAATATGTTTGATAGTACATGTATTTCAGTTTTTTCATGGCAAGATTTTCTCGATCAAAGATGAAGCCTTTTTCCTCTACCTTTTTTATGCTGCAGTTCTCCTCTGTTGGGTTACACCAGATTTTGAGCTTTACGCGGCATTTGATCCTCTTGCAGACAAGGTATTAAACGAGATTGTGTAAAACTTATTCCTTAATCCTTACATAAGCACAACCTTTTCATTTTAGCAGGTACAACTATTGGAAATCATCAAATTTGAGTAGATGTTAACTTTATTTGTTAGTTAACTAAACATAACACATGAGACACTTCAAAAAAACATTAAATACACCTTAAAAACCATCTTTGTTTAAATTGGACATTAATCTGACAAAAAAATATGTTCAGAAACATGACTTTCTATGGTACTGATGGAATAGTTGATCTTGTTTTCCACTGTGGACTTTATTTCCTTTAAGGGATGAATGAAGTATTTCTCGTTTTAGAAAAACCCGTTCAAACTAGTTCGCTGTATTCAGCCAAAATTTCACTTAAGTTTACTGACTTTTGACAAGTTTTAACCTCACCAAAACAAATCTTAATCCTCATGGACCTCAGAACAAGTTGTGCCTTGCAGGCATTGGCAATAAAGATTTGCAACAGGGTGTGCCAATGGGTGAAGGATGTAGAGAACGAAATATTCTTGTTGGGAGCCAGCCCTTTTTCTTGGTGATTCACTCCATGTCTTTAGATAGATGATACACTGTAAGATCTGTTTCTTTTCTTTCTTTCCTTCTTTCTTTGCTCAAATAAATTATTGAGAATACTATAAGTCGCCCCAACTATCGCCCCACCTTTCATCCCAACCTTCTCACAGCATCCACAGACATTCAATAGCAATGAGGTGTCTGTGGATGTCAATGAGAATGTGGGGTACCCCACATTCAATAGCAATGAGGTGTCTGTAGATGTCTATGGGAATGTGGGGTACCCCTATCACGGTCCATAAATCTTTCCTTATTTTTTAAAAATATATAGGCTCTCCATATTGTTGCAGTGTTCAAGATTTACCTCTCTTACCATGGCAAAAATATTAATACCAATTGTAATGTCTAAAATTGAGCTTTATATACTCAGTTTAGCCTAACTCTAGAGAAGTTTTTTTTTTATATACATAGGATTTTAGTGGATTTTTTCAGGGCAGGCAGTGTTTGAAGCTGTTTAATAAACTCTTGATGACCCCATTTTTGTATGCAAACTCCACTTGGTGAATCATTTTCTCATGGGTTTGTTATTTATATCTATTTTGGTTTTTAGTCATAATTCATTTCTCTCATTAAATGTTGTGCATTTTCTAAATGTATCTGAACCCTGAAAATAAGGTTTCACTTTCACTTAAAGAAAAATTGGCGTGGTTCACAATATTTCTTTTTTTTATCATAAATTTTAATTATATGCAGAGTAAAAACCATGTCAATTTGATTTTGAAACCTTAAAAATGGTGAAAAACATCACATTGCCCCCTCAATCTTTTATTTAGTTTTAATTAATTGTTTATTTAATAAAATAAAATATTCGTGGCATCTCTTGTTTTTATTAGAATTTTTGACGTAGTTTTTAATATGTAAGTTTTGTTTTTTATTCTTATACTAATTCTTAAATGAAAAGATTTAAAAAAATATAGAGTTTTATTTCTTAATGCAAAAAGTATTATTTTATTTGGGACGGAGGATATAATTATACTAAGAAAGGAGGGGAAAAATGCTCCGTATTTAGGTCAAGGTTTAGCCCAAATTATGCTCTCTATCTCAAAAATTCACATGTTTTTCTTCTTGGTCTGTCCAAAAAAGATGCATTTGTTTCATTGTATGCAGGTTTAATTGTTTTTTTGGGTGTTTTACATTGGCCTCTGTTTGGGAACACAATTTTGTAAACGTTTTGAATTATTTTCTAATGATATAAGTTGCATAGAAAATGTCAATTTAAACGTTATCATTATTTAGCATTTTCAAGATGCAAAAGTTAAACGCTAAAGGTGTGTGATAGGCACATTGTTTCTTTCTCAATTTGTATTTGAATAGGGGGAGTGCTAAATAAGGGAGAGTTTTTCAAGGGGAAAAGACTAAAATTGGAATAAAGTATTGAACATATACTAAAATAAGAGTTCTAGATTTTTATTTTTAAAATACGTAGTAAGAGTTAAAATGTATTTACATTACTAATCATAATCATGTATATTACCAAAAAGTATAATAAAATACCTATGTATAGTGTCACATTACTACAATGTGAACTTTTATTTCGAGTAAAAAATATGAAATTCATATTTTTTTTATTTTCTCTATGTTATACTTCTATTTAGAGTGATTTCTTGATTTCCAAGTACTGCATTATATTCTTTCAAGTTTCAAGTAGAAAGACTAAAATTGAAATAAAAACATTGAAAAAAATTAAAATAAGACCTTCATGTTATGAGACCCAAAATAAAATTTACAATGCCACTAATGTAAACTTATAATACCAAAAAATATTGGACGTTAATGTATTGTGACACGTTGTCTTAGTCTTATTTTCGAGATGAAATTATGACACTCATATTTTGAGGATAATGACTATGTTTTATTACTATTTTGGATAATTTCTCTTTATTCAATCATCATATTTTATCTTACTGCTATTAATTTTATTTTGATATTGTATTTGTTTATATTTTCTTAATTTAGTTATGCACTCCACTTCTGCTGGGAATCAAATTTGGGTGAGCTTCCCCTTAAATTTTGGAATGTGAACTTCCAATCACTCTAGCAAACATAAATAATTCGAGCATGCATTTCTTGAATAAAATCCATTGTTGAACTAAATAGACAAATAATTCGAGCATACGACAGTGACATCGCGAGTGTCACCGTTGGCGAGTGTCAACAGAACCGTGCACAACATAATAAGAATTTGAGAAAAAAGTTGGAAGTGCTTCTATGGTGAACCTAAAGCCCATACCAACTTTCTAACAAAAAAATGTTTTTTTTTATTTTAAAAAAATTTAAAAAAATATTTTACCTCATTATCAAGCCTTTGCTTATTTTGTTTGGACGGGAAGTGGCTAGGTAGGAGGGGGCGAGGGATAGAGGGTGGTAGGGGGTGGACAGGGGCAGAAGGTGAGTAGAAATTTTTCTACGAAAATTGTTTTTTCCTTATTGAGATAATTTTGTTTAAAAAAATTCAATCACTTATATTATCAAGCGTAGAAAATTAAAACTAGTTTTTTTTGTAAAAATATTTTTTCCCTACCAAACGCTCCCTTAGTATTAAGTTTAGTGTGTGTAGCATGATCAAAAATGTGTTGGTAGAACTAATTATGTTGGCAAGTTGAGAGGGCATAATAATAGGATTATTATGCTACGGAGCACTTTATAAGCTGGAATTAGTGAGTTGATGGTTGGCACAATTATACAATGGGCTTTAAGTTGTCCTGTCAATATATTGAATCGCAACGAGCCATAAGTTGCTTTTTTTAATTATAAAATAAAAAATGGACTCATGAAAATAAGTAAAAACAATAGATATAAAATAAAAAATGAACTCATGAAAATAAGTGAAAATAAGTAAATAATGAAGTAAATGTTTTTAAAGAACGATAAAGTACTGTTAGTTATCGGTATGAGGTCTAAAAAGTTTTCACTAATGGAAGTAAAAAACGCTCAATTCGTTCTAACTTTCATGTAACTTCACTCGTTTAACTTTTGTGAAATTTAATATAAAATGTAAAAAAAATGAAAACGTAATTAAGATTAGAATTTTGTGAGTTATATATATGATAGTCTTATGAGCTGCATATTCATGAATAAACAAAAAATAAAGTGACTAGAAAATAGCTTTTGACATGTCCCAAAAAAAAAGATGAGCCCCATCCTCGGTCCCTTCAGACCCAATCGGACTGTCACAAAAAAAATAAATTGGACTTTGATTGCAGATTAGTAGCAAAGAGTGAAACATGTACCATGCCTAAAAAAAGGTGTTTGTAGAGGAAGTGAATAGTTTGACTGACATAATTTTCAAACCATTTTATATGAAAAATGGTATAGAATTAAAAAATAAAAATTACATATTAAAAAACTACATCAAAAGATCTACAAAACTAGTAGCGAAAATAATATTTTATTTTATCAAATTACTAACGAAAATAGAGAAAGAAAGTGAATGAAATTTGACCCTGTGAATAGTGAACATACATTATAATTTGGGACGGAGGGAGTAGTGTACATCCATGTCTCTCTATATACTAAGGGCTAAGGCTCTATTAATTATTTCAATTTTTTATTTTCTTATTTCTAATATTTTTTTAATTCTACCAGACTTTTTAACTCAGTTCTAACATTTTTCAGTTTTTTCTAATTGCTCACTAATCCTTTCAGTTTTTTAACTCGTTCCAACACACACATAACTTTAGAAAAAGGGTTGAGCTTGACCTATTACTAATTTTTGTTTTAAAAAATGAATTTACACGTTAAAAAACAAAATATATTTAAAAAAAATCATTTACACGTTAAAAAACAAAATATATTTAAATAATTTAATTCGTTAAAATTGAGAGCTACTGGGTATTTTTTTAGCCTCGAGAGTTGGGACTTTGAATCTTTAGAGATTTTTTAACAACATGCCTTTGATACAGGAAAATCCATTCGCATGTCCCAAAAATATGTCAGATTTACTTTATTTTTTTATTTTTTATGTCATATTTACTTTATTTCATTTTAAAAAAAATTCTCATTTTAAAAAATTTTAATCACATATAATTGTGTTTCTTTTAAGATACAATTCTAATATGCAAAGTATCAAATTTTTATAATATAAATTTGTTTAAAACTATATTTAATTTATGGTAAAATTATAGAATCACAAAAATCAAGCTAGGACAATAATTTTGGGATGTTGGGTTTCTTAAAATTCGTGAAACTCAAACTAGAAAGTTTTTCCGCGATAAGAAAGAAGTATTCTCTCCGTCCTAACACTTTCGAGGTCTTTCTAGTTTCTAAATAATAAAATTTTAATCATTTTTTTTACTTATTTTTGTTAGTCAATTGATAAAATAATAAACTCTCCCTTATTTTGTAGATTTTTTAATATAATTTTAAATATATCATTTTTATTTTTTTAATTTTAAATATATAATCAATAAATTCAATTAAAAATAACTTTAATCAAAGTTCGTAAATCAAAATGGGAAGAACATTTTAAGAGGGAAAGAGCATAAAACTAGGGAATAGCGTTTTTTGTTTCAGCCAAGACAACACCTCCCGTCAAGCCATAGCCTCCGCCATTAAAGGGTCAAAAGGGCAATTCATTACCTAAGGGGCTAAAGATAACATTGTACCATGGAGTACCCTTACAATTTGTAGCATCGCAGGGCGAGCAGCGGATGCCATTACAATTTGTCTTGACCGTTGATATTTCATAATACTTTTGACATTATATGTTGGTAATATTGATAGAAATATTTGCACTAAATAGCACTAAAACTTAAGTTATTTCCTTAAATAACACTTAAACTATTTTATTTCTTAAATATCACTTAATAATATCCATAATGTCCAGTGATGGCGAATATTTGTTGCTTGAATAATGAGTCAATGACTAATGCATAATGACTAAAAGTGCTACATTGGGAATAAAAACACATGTGGTGCTTTACAAGAAAAGTCATTATATTTTAGTGCTATTTGAGTAAAATCCCCTCTTTGATATTCCTTATTCTAGAGGGAAACCCTTTATCTTTTTTTTTTCTCACTCCGTCCCATATTAAGACTCTTCGCTATCTTTTCAAGACATTCCAAAAAAAAACTCTTTTTTCTAGCTTTAAAAAATATTCTGTAGCTAATTGTTTTTCTCTTTTTAGTACTCCCTCCGTTTCTCAAAACGGTTCCTCTTTTGACTTTGGGGAAAAATAAGGAAGTGTTAAATTGTAGTTGACTTTCCAATTTTGCCCTTAATGTGATGGGTAAAAGTAAGATGTGATAGTTTAGTTGTTAGTGAAAAAGTATGATGTGATAGGTAGGGTATGAAAAAGTAGGGGTAAAAGTGGTTTTTTAATAGAAATGGGAAGTGTTTTAAGAAAAACAAAAAAAATAAAAGATGAAGGGTTTTAAGAAACGGAGGGAGTATTACTTTGAGCCGAGGTATATAGTTTTATTTTTCTTAAATTTTGTGTCAAACACTCAATTGAGAATGAGAGGCTATATGCAACGTGTTAAACAGTTTGCAGTCAACACCAAAGTAAAAAAATTAAAGGGGTGCAACCCTACAAATGGGTGGGTAAATACCCGTACCAATCAATCACATGCAGAGAAGAGAAGAAATAGAGAATCGTGTACTTCCTCCTTTTATTCCTCCCTAAATACTTTCATTTTTTATTAAAAAAACAATTTTATTCTTATTTTATCATATTCTATTCATAACATCATATTTTCTCACTAACAATCAAACTATCATATCTTACTTTTACCAATCATATCAGGGATAAAATTAGAAAATCAACCAAAATTATGTTTTCATTAATTTGGCCCAAAGTCAAAATTGGAAAGGTTTAAAGGAACGGATAAAGTAATTGTTAGAGTACATCCCACGTCGGAAAATTCAAGAGATTGGGCAATAAGACACTTGGGTTGAACTACATTAAAAGATTGAATCCAATCGATTAATTAGTTCAACTCTAGAACTTATATACTGATTATTTTCTCTTGGATTTTCCGATGTGGGATGTACTCTAACAGTAATAATAAAGAATAATACAAATTAATAGCAATAACAATAATAATAATAATTGAAAAATAAAAATAAAAGGTTAAAAATCAACAAAAATTAACAAAAAGAATAATATAAATTAAATAGTTTAAAATATATAATTTAAAAAATTTTGAAATTAAAACACAAACATTCGTAGCCACCGCTACGGCGCGGAGAGGCACTGTAATGGCACCCGGCGCTAGCCCTCACTCGTGCCCCAATTCCAGCCACAAGCCCAACTTCAGGCCGGCGCCGCGCCCCAATTCGATTAATTTTATTAGATCACATGTTTTTTTGGTATGTTTACTTGATTTATTAGCCCTGTGCTTGATTTTAAAATATACACTTTGTACAAGTATATATTTTTTAAAATAGCACTAAAAAACTTTTAAAATAGCATATTTTTAAAACCAAAATTTAGTACTCTGGAGTAGCATCCAAGCATTTTTGCACCCCTCCCTATAAATAAAATTTTAAAGCATATCGCCTTTAATTTATTCATAAGCATTTTGTTAATTTGTTCTATTTATAAAAATGCCAAATATCGCCCAACCATCTTTGACGACTTCAAAATTTAAATTTTAGAATTGAAATTCTATAACTTTTCAAACAACGTTTGTAATTCAAAATTATGACATTTCAAATAAATACTAATTTTCAAACACTACCTATTTGTTTAAAAATATCATATAGAAATTAAAAATTAAATTCATATCTTTAAAAATTAGGTCAAACGTTAAAGATAACAAGAATATTTTATTTTATCAAACAGTCAATTAAAAAACACAAAGATAAACAAATGTGTCGTGATGTTGGAATTTTAAAGAGTGTAATCCATTTAGAGACCGAAGACATATCTACTTATTTTAACATCGTAAATATAAAATGATGCCATTCTTTTTAAATTTTCTGGTTTGCATTTCATAGTAAATTGTTAAACTGAATATATACTAGGTATAAAATTATAAAAAAATAATATATAAGTATTATACCATAACATTTGCATTGAAAAATACTTTTAATGTATCATTTTATAAGTTTTTGATAATATAATTTAGAAGATGTTGGTCAAATATTTGACATGAAAAGCAAAATGAACACTTAATAAAGAAGAATAGAGGGAATAATACTTTTATCTTTTCTTAATTTTCATGTCGAGACAAATGAAAATAAATTTGTCTAATTAATTTTAGTTAACTATTATTATTGAATGTACTTAAAAACATATAATTTTTTTAAAATACTTATTTTTGTAGGACCTTAAGTGCTACCAACTCTTCTAAATTCAATTGGTGTTAGAAGAAATACATAGCTTAGCCTTATAGTACATTCAACACACACAAGCACTCACGACATTCAATTTTGACTTGATCCATATAGTCTTTGCCACGGGACAATTGATGCCCACATGGCCAAACATTTTCCCCTCTGTAATTGCCCCCATTGAGAATTGAATTTGTGACCTTGACTTTGATACCAGGCCACCTTTCTTATAAATGGGTGATGGAGGGAACGATGAAGGGGGTCACATTCTAGTGAGAGAAAATTAACACTGAGATCGAGATAGATACACCATCACACCAATGTAATCGAGATAGGACCCTCGGGCCATCCTTTTGTAATACTGCACTTAAATAATAATAATAATAATAATAATAATAATAATAATAATAATAATAATAATAATAATAATAATAATAATAATAATAATAATAATTATAATAATAATAATAATAATAATAATAATAATAATAATAATAATCAAGTGCACTCGCATATTGCACTTCATACCCCAGCTCTCAACCCTTCCCCTTTTGATCTTGGACTCGACCCAAAAGCATGGCAGCATGATTTTTGTATTTAAATTATTTCAATTGGTTATTATTGTATAATCTAGATTTTATTTGGTAAGTAAATTATAAGCTCATTCAATTCGAAGGTAAATTATTCTGTATTCTATAATTACATATTAGATTATTGAATGCTTCTTTGATGCATCTTGATTACATACCATTTTTGTTGACCTTATCACATAATTTTTTACAATCAAAAAAATTGATCCGTATTTAAGTTATAAGAAAATATTTATTTTGCTTATATTTAGGTCAATGGTGGACATTAGGTCCACCGTGGAATTTATCTAGATTATTTAATACGGAGTATGTGATTATATCTCAATATATCTTTTATATCAGTCTACTATAACAGCCTTACATCGCCTATCTCTATATTCAAATGACAGTTCTCAATCAAGACAAGAACAATCTTGTTACGTTTTATGAACAAATATTTTTTGTTAAAAACAAAGAATACTGTTTTAGATAATTTTTTGATAGAAGTGCTGAGTGCGTATTAAAATTTAAAGACACTAAAATTAAATATATTCATCATTAGATAATTTTTTTCAAAGCGTTAAAATCAAATGCTGAAATTGTAGCAAAATCTAAGAGCTGAGTCCCCAAGATCTAAGAGCTGAGTAATTCTTATATACTTTTCAACGTCTTTGTTATGCCAAACATAGCACTAGCAGAAAATAATGAAGAAAATTATTGCATAAAGATACAAGAAAAATAATACGGAGTACTCCGTACTTCGTAGAAGATAATGCAAAAATTATTACCAAATGATAAATGGTGAATGATGCAGAGACAACCTATTAACCAATTAAATGGAGAAAATAATTGCAAAGATATCTACAAGATTTAATGCAAAGACTATTAACATCAGCTTTTTTTCTTTTCATAAAGTTGCTACTGCTCCATTTATCCTACCATTTTTAGAATATGAGGAAGATCAAACTTATGAACTACGGAGTAAAAGTTAAGATTTTATATTCGATATTGAAAAGTAAGTGTTGAAATATTAGAATAATAATATTGCTCATTGAATTATGGAGTATATGATAGACGATATATATGAGAGACTCATAACACAAATAAAAATAGAGAATGAAAATTCACTAAAATATTATATCTATCATAAATTGGAATAAAAAGCTAACTAATAATCAAATTCTACTTGTTTTCAAAAAAATAAATAATCAAATACTACTATGACCAATATAACCATAAGTAATACTACTATTATTGTCTAATATTTTCTCTCAAGTTGAACTCTGACTGAAACAAAACGCTAGCTGAAAACTAGAAACTTTGAGAAGAAGAGGTGAGTTTTGAAGTTTTCCTTCCTCTTTCTCAATTTTTTTAGAATACATCTACTTTAATTTGAGAGAGAATTAGTTTAGGTGGGTGGGTGTTAAGATATTAGACCATCTCCAATGGGATACCCAAAAGAAATGCTAGGAGGAGAGAGTGTAAGATGTTGATGAATGTTATTATTTTAAGTGGGTATCCATTAGAGACGCCTAAGAAAGACAATGAAAGGGAGATGCTTCACACAACACCGGTCCTTGAGGGAGAAAGCGTTTTATGCATTTATTTCTTTCGTTTTGTGGTCCAATGATTATGTGCCATGTGTCATGCATACATATTCAATATAATTCTTCAACTATTTATGGAGTAGAGACGGCAGAGTTTGTATTGTTTTAAAAAAAAAATAGATTTGGCAATATTCTAGATAATATTGACATTTGTCCTTAAAAAGTAAGCTAAAATGAAAATAAAAAGAATATTATCGGATGAATCAAAAAAATTAAGAAGAAGTTTGTAGAACAAAGGGAGTAATTGCGTACTCATAATTGGACAAAAAGTGGTTTGATCAAAATTGAATGGTCTCAATTCTCAATCATGGAGCTCTCTTCAATTCTCATCCAACCAGCTTCCTCCATCTAAACAATTTCTTCCCCTTTGATTTTTTAGTCTACCGTTTCAAACTTGGAGCGAAATATCAAAGAAGTAAGAAAAAATATTGCCCAACCATATAAATAATAAACTTAATGTCATTTGACTTATTTAGAAAACAAAGTTGGAGAATACTACATCTCATAATATATTATCTATATATAAATAGAGATGATTATAATAAAAAGATGCATAAGAAGACTATTTTTAGGCTCTAAAATTTGAGAGTAACTCTTTCCGTCCCAAAATAATCTTCAAGATTCTCTTTTTTTTCTTGATAACTTTTTGTATAGATCTAAAAGTCATATAAATAACAATAAAATAATAAAATTTTTCTTGTTTAGGGACATTCTTCCCTAAACAATAAAATATGAATATGCACTTACTTTTTAGTTTATTTTTTTACTAATGTGAAATTCCATTGTGGGTCTTTACCACTCCATGATAGAAATTCTCTTCTTTATGTTGGGATTTTAAGCGCGTAAGATATCGAAAAATGTTGAGAACACCAGAAAAATGAGAGAACAAAGACAAGGAGAATATATGAGAGAAAAATTATATCTTCACTATTTCAGAACGATACACCAAAAACTCTCTCTGTTTACAAGTGCTAAATACCAGACACTTATAAACAGACTTTTCACACCCTACACCCGGATGTATTTTCCGAATAACTAAAAACCAGTTACTCCCCACACTCACTCACACAATATGATATCTTGTGTAGCACCTCTCTCTTCACACCCTTTCCCTCTCCTTCTTAACCGTGTGTACCATGCATGGCTTTTAAATAGCCAAAAACATATTGGTGGAGAATATTCTAGCTCACACCTCCAAGAGAAAGAAAACAAAACTCCTAAAGGCTATCCTGCAACTCACTTCACTCACTTCTTGGTTGTTTCCACCAAGCTACACCTTTTTTTTTTGCTTTTTTTTTTGTTTCAATTATTTAATCAAAAATATCTCAACACTTTATTCTTTCAATGAAGGAATGAAAAATGTTGTTAATAGTTTTCTTTTTTAGCTCTTATCAAATTTTAAAATGCAACATTTTTCTTTTCAATAGTTCCCTTAAATTTTATGAGGTCAAACACTAAATTTTGAAAAATAAAAATTTTGATTCCATAAAAAAAATTGCTCAGTTTGTATTGAAAGCTATTCAAATACTCGATCATTAAGCCAATATAGACCATATATATGGCCTATTGACTTTCAGTTTTAACTGAAATTTGGGCCTTGTTTGGAAGAGACTGTTAGTTGTTTGTGTTTGTTAGTTTGAACGACTTACTGAGTTGGTTATTTTGATTAAGTGTTGATAAAAAAATATTTGACAAAATTAGCTTCTTTTAAATAACTTTTATAAAATAATTTTTTAAAAAAATATTTTCACATATATAATAAAATATAAACTTTAAAATATAAAATTTCAAATTAAAATTTAAAATGGAAGATTTGAAATTGAAATTTTTAAATTTTGAAAAATGAAATTGAAAATTTAAATTTTAAAATTTAAAATTGATCTTAAGTGAGTTTATTTTAGCCTTTGATGATGGTGCTCACGCAAAGTGGATGGAGACTATTTATTGGCTGTTGAGGAACGGTACAATGACCTATTTTGCTCTCCAATGTTGACATTTTCCATTTAATTAGAATCATTTTTTATCTGTAATTAAATGCATTTATTAATTTTTTTGATATAATAGTTAGATAAAATCTTAATTTAAAAAATATCAAATTAAATCTAGAAAATTATTTTTGTTTTAGTATTATCAATCCTTTATATATATTATTTGAGACTCGGGCTCACAGAATGTCGACATGTGGCGGGTCTACTTGGCAAGTTTTTTATGAGTCATCCGCCACCTTTGAAGAGTTTAATGACTTGGCACTTTTATATTAAAATATAGAAAGATCCAATTCTAATTAATATGCCTAATATATACAGAGTACCTTATACGGCGACTAGAATATAATTACGAAGTAGAAAAATAAGAAGATAATTAAGATGAGTAATTTTTAAGTACTGATAATATATGTTTAATTTATTTTTATGTAAATTAATATTTCCATTGAATAATAATAATAATAATACATTTAAGTTAGAACAAATTGAAAAGGTTAAAAAGGAGAAAGACTATTATAGTAGTAAAGTATAAAAAAGTATCAAAATTACTTATTTTGACTTCTACCTCAATACTTCTCCCTTCTAACTATTATTGTCATTTGAGTTTATTTTCATCTTTTTTTATTGTGTATTCTAACGTCTAACATTTGATAATTTTAAAAATAATTAAAATTTTGATTCTAGGCATTTTTTAACTGAGAAAACTATAATATCCAAAGTGGACATTTAATCATATTGTTTAAAAGAGAGAGAATCGTGAGTATTTCTTTGGTGCACCTTGAATGCGTATCATTTTTGTGGACCTTCTCACATAAAATATATTTTTTTAATTTTTTTATTTATAAAAAACAAATGCTTATTTTAGTAATAAAGAAATACTTATTTTGCTCATATGTACGTCTATGGTACACCTTAAGTCCACCATAGAATTTGTCGAGAATCATTAATATGTTTAAAACGAAATTCATAGATTGAAATAAGACTTTCAATGCGTTAAACCAACGATAATAATTTTAGAATTATCGAAGATATTTTTTGAAAAAAATGCATACGCAATGTTGACTACTTAAGTAAATTGCTTTTGGGGAAGCCTAATATAAATAAATAACCTTAGATATTTGAAGAAAATTATACTACATCCGTCCCATTAAATTTTTCAAATACAAAGAAAGGCGTCCCACAAAACTTTTCAAATTAGAAAAAAGGCACACCCTAAAATCATTTATCCTACACATTATACCTTATTACCTTATTATAAAGTAAAGGAAAAGTTTAAAAATAATATCAAAATTATATATTTTTAAAGGAGTTCAGTGTTATGTCATTTCCAGATGATAGTCTTCTTAATAGATTTGAAAATAATTTCTTGATTTAGNGTTGACTACTTAAGTAAATTGTTTTTGGGGAAGCCTAATATAAATAAATAACCTTAGATATTTGAAGAAAATTATACTACATCCGTCCCATTAAATTTTTCAAATACAAAGAAAGGCGTCCCACAAAACTTTTCAAATTAGAAAAAAGGCACACCCTAAAATCATTTATCCTACACATTATACCTTATTACCTTATTATAAAGTAAAGGAAAAGTTTAAAAATAATATCAAAATTATATATTTTTAAAGGAGTTCAGTGTTATGTCATTTCCAGATGATAGTCTTCTTAATAGATATGAAAATAATTTCTTGATTTAGAACTTGAACTATGACAAAGAAAAATTGTCATTTGATTTTAAAGGATATTTATCTACGATGAATGAAGATCAAAGAAAGATATCTGATGTGATAATCGAAATCTAATATCTAAAAGAGGAGGTTTCTTTTTTATATATGGTTACGGGAGACTTGGGAAAACATTTATATAGAAACCAATGTCTACTTTTCAAGAACGAATCGTATGTAAGGCTGTTTTGAATGTTGCATCCAGTGACATTGCAGCATTGCTTTTGCATGGTGGAAGGACAGCACACTCGAGATTCTCAATCTCTCTGGCTTTAACTGAGTGCTCAATGTGTGCTATCAAACAAGGGGGGTCCGAAAGCAGAATTAATCTAACAAGCAAGTGGAATCATATGAGATGAAGCATGTGTGATGAATAGATTTGTTTTTGAGGTATTGGATCACACAATGAGAGAGATATTGAGGTTCTACAATAATAACTCTAGAAATGAACCATTCAGAGGAAAAATTTCAGTATTCGAAAGTGATTTTTGCCACTTCCTTCCAATTTTACCAAAGCTTCGAGAGAGAAAATTATAGGTGCTACAGTGATTTCCCTAAAATAGAGGTTGTATTGTAAAGTTTTTACGTTGAGCAAGAATAAGATATTGCATTCATCTATGTCCTCTTACCTAGATAGGGATACACAAGCTTTTTCTGATTAGATAATCAAAATTCGAGATGGAAAGCTTGGTCAAGTGATTGGTGGAATTGCTGACGTTAAAATTCTGACTGGATTCTTGATTCTTGACATAAGTTATCCTCCCAAGAGTATAGTACTGGAATTCAATTATCTGATTTTATTGCAGAATATGAAAAAATATTCATTTTTTAGGATTAGGCATCATTAGCACCCACTCTCGAAGTTGTTGAAATGATAAATGAGTTTGTCTTATTCCTCATTCTCAGTGATGAAAAAGGAGTAATTGAGTTATGATTCTTAATGGCAAGCAGATGCCAATGTAGGTGTTGATGCTTATTGGATAATATTTGAATTTTTGAATAAAATCAAATGTCCAGATGTTCGGGGATCCCAAACCAATTCAAAAAATAGTTTTGAAAAAAAGTGTACTGATTATGTTATTTGGATTGTATAATGGTACAAGATTAATTGTTGAAGAGGTACGAAAAAATGTTAACCGTGCAATCGTGGTTTCGAGAAATCGAGACGGGAAAAAGGTTTACATACCTCGAATAAATTTGGTACCACATGATCCAAGGCTACCCCCTAAAGTTTCAAAAAAGACAATTCCCAATAGTTTTATGTTTTGCTATGACTATTAACAAAAGTTATGGTGAAACATTATCTTTTGTTAGATTATTTTAACTAAGTCAGCATTCACTTATGATTAATTTTATGTTGTTCCTTCACGAGTGAAGAAAAATACATAATTAAAAATGTTTATTTTAGATGACAATAGAAACTCTTGCAACCATACCAAAAATGTTGTATACTCTGAAGTGTTTCAAAAA
>OOIL02000559.1:1233906-1345172 GCA_900332095.2 Cuscuta campestris
GACAACCTAGTCTCATGGTCCTCGAAGCGTCAGGCCACCACTTCCCGTTCGAGCGCAGAAGCTGAGTACCGCGCTGTAGCCAATGCCGTTGCAGAAACGAGCTGGATCCGGAACCTTCTACTTGAGCTGCAGCAACCTCTTCACCGTGCCACCCTTGTCTTTTGCGACAACGTCAGTGCCGTGTATCTATCGACAAATCCTGTACAGCACCAGCGCACCAAACATGTGGAAGTTGATATTCACTTTGTCCGTGACAAAGTAGCACTCGGCCATGTCCGTGTTCTCCACGTTCCCTCGTCTTCGCAGTATGCTGACATCTTCACTAAGGGACTGCCATCTTTATTATTTCTGGACTTCAGACAAAGCTTGGGAATCAGACCTCCCCCACATCCGACGTAGCCGGAAGCATGTTAAATATATTGTATATATTTAATATATTGTATTATTCCCTTACCTTATTTGTATAGGTTTCCTTCCTTGTGTCTCTCCTACCATGTTTAAGATTGAGATTCCTCTTATATATATACATGTAACCACATCATATTCAATTAATGAAAATCATTATTCTTCATATAATTTTGAATTTAAAAATCGTATTTTCCTTTTCGCCATTAATATTTAAAGAAATCAATTTGACCGAGGTTGTGCATATTGGAGTTCAGGCCCTGGTTTTTCGTTCACGTACACATGCAAATGTGAGAACATGTGTCGGATACTCGGATTTGTAAATTTTGTCATTATTGTTTACAAAATTTAATTAAAATTATTTTTAATTCATTTAATTACAATTGAACTATAATTAAAAAATAAAACTTGTATACGGAATATTTAAAAACTCTATTAAGAGTTCCACAAAATAAGAAGTGATAATATTATACTCCATCCGTCCCAAAAAGTTTGTTACGTTTAGAAAAAACTGCGTCCCGTAAAGTCCGTTACATTTCTATTAAAAAATCACTTTTACCCCTTATTTTTTCATACCATACCTATCACATCATACCTTTTTCCTAATAATCTATCCATCACATCCTACTTTTACCCATCACATCAAGGGTATTTTTGGAAATTCAATACCAAAATATCCCTTCCTTAATTTCCCAAAAAGTAAAACCGTCCCATTATATTCTTTTTGGGACGGAGGGAGTAATATTTTTATGAATAGATAGCGAAAATAGGTAAGGAACTTTTAGTTAAAATTTGACAGTGTAAATAATAAACATACAACTTGGGAGTAATATTTTTTTTTAGCTTCCATATCCATCAGTCTAATCTCAAACTTTTAATTCAAAGAATGTGACTCGAACATTGAATATGAAGACACTTGGAATAACTTTCTTGCTTCCATGTCTCTTATAAGTTTCTTATTGGGAGAAATATATATTTAAGATTAAAACAAGTCATATATAATACTCTGTAAAATACACTCTCGATCTTAATATATTCTTCCCATTAAAAGAAACATTCAAAATCTCATTTCTTTTAAAAATGATTTTATTTACAAATTAATTATAATAGAAATTTTCAAGAGACTATAATAATTATTTCAAAATATTTTTAAAATATGAGTTATAATACTAAGAGATTCCTAATTTCCTAGCAAAGACCGACCTTATGCCACCATGTAATGTGTGTTTTGGATCTCTACCTTGGAGGTGTAGGACCCATAGCTAGGGTTTAGTCTTCTTTTGTCATTCGATTTTCACCTAAAACTAAAAACAAAATGAAAGGTAAGTTGATTGGTAGTTTGGTTCGGTTTAGTTCTACATAAAAAGTATGTAAATTATTAATTATTCAATTTGATTTTATGAGTTTTTTATTTTTATTTTTTGATTATTTTGGTTTTTATAAATAAAAATTTATAAGTATTAAAAAATTATAACAACACCATTTGGTGTACCCCATTTGTCCCTCACTCTCTGCTCTACCACCCATTTTTATTTAATTTTTATTTATTTAATTTTTTTGAAGTTTTTGCCCATTTATGTGGTGGGGGAGGGGGTAGGGGACAAATGGGTACAATTTTGGTGTACCCCTGATATTTTTCATAAAAATATGTGTGCAAGAGTCTGCCACATTGCAATTAATTCTCTTACGTATTTACTCTTTTCAACTTATTCTAGTTATTTTTTCTTGTTTGAATCAAATCAGATCAAAAATAACTTTAAATATAACTATAATTAAATGTCAGCTCAAAACTTATTTTATTTAAATCAAATAATTAAAGAAAGCAGTACCTGAAGAGAAGAAGCTCTTTGTCTTATCCTTTCTTTTTTACTCGCAAAGAAAAGCCACGAGTGTCCGTTAGGTGGCATCTTTTTCTTATCATCTGGGTTCACAAATTAAAAATAAAAATGTCGGTAGCAAAAGAGGGGTGTTTTAATATTCTTCGCCTTTCAAATTAATTTATCCATTTTGATTTTGGGTATTTAAAGAAATGCTGAAAAACTTAACAAGAGAGTATAATTTTGGAAAGATAATTTTAAGACGAAGAGAGTATAATTTATATTTTCTTTCGTCCAAAAAAAATGTCACAGTTACTATTGCAGTCTTTCGATAACTTTTGTTTGTTTATTCGTTTTGGTTGATCATTTAATAAAATAAAATATACTTGTGATATCTTATTTTTTAGAACTTTTGTTGTACTTTTGAATGATATAATTTTTATTTTTATTTCTCTACTAATTTTTAATTAAAATAATTTTAAAAGAGATTATATTTTACGCGTTCTTCGAAATGTTGTTAATAATTTATGACGGAGGGAGGATATTAGGGGTGTTCAATCAGGTTGATCGGATCCGGTCCGATCTGAAAATTTGGATATCCGAAAATTTCGAATCATGTAAAACTCATTCTATATCCTATCCAAAAATATTTGGATATCCAAAATTCAGATATCTGAATTTTCGGATCGGATTACTGAATTATCCAAAAAGTTAACTTTTTAGCCAAAATTAAAAAAAAAAAGTAAAATAGAAAAATCAACCCATAATATCAAATTCAATACAGATTTACTAAAAGTAAAATTCCACCACTAGGTAATGGCCTAATAAAAAATGATACCAAATTCAAGTTCCAAAATCAACATATAATTGCATTAAACATATAGCCATAATATATATCCATAAAATTCTATTAAACATTTAGACAAGAACATCGGATATCCGATTATCCATGAGATACCAGAATTTGAATCCATATTTGATCTGATTTTTATCGGGTATCTGATCTGAAATGTCTGAAAGCTAAAATATTAGATCGGATATCTATTTTTTTAGATCGGATCAGCCTGATCATGGATGGATATTTTGGATCGGATATTTTTGAACACCCCTAGAGTATATTAATAAATCACATATTTTTTTATACTCCCTCCGTCCTAAAACTTTCTTCCCAGAGCACTGTTCCAACTTCACGGGAATTTATATTTATTTGTGTTTTTTCATGGCCTATATGATAAAATAAAATATTTTTGTCATCACTTGTTTTGTTGAACTTTTGATGTAGTTTTTAAATATGTATGTTTTATTTTTTATTTTTATACCAATATTTAAATAAAATAGATTGAAAAACCTTAAACAGGAAGAAAGATATAGGACGGAGGGAGTAAAACAATAGATGATATGATTATGAAAATCATTGTAAAAAATTCTGCTTACGAATTATTCCATCCATATCGTGATAACTGTCTATTAGGATTTATTAGATACTCCCTCCGTTCCTTTAAACCCTTCCGGTATTGACTTTTGGGAAAAATAAGGAAAGTATAATTTTGGTTGACTTTCCAATTTTGCCCCTGATGTGATAGGTAAAAGTAAGATGTGATAGTTTGGTTATTAGTGAAAAAGTATGATGTGATAAGTAGGGTATGAAAAAGTAAGGGTAAAAATGATTTTTTAATAGAAAGTGGAAGTGTTTTAGGGAATTCAAAAAAACAAAAGAGGAATGGTTTTGTGGAACGGAGGGAGTACATTAGATTTTGAATTAATATAGATATGTTAAAATATACATTTATTCAAAATTTAATGTAGTTTAGTATTCTTAATAGACAGTTATTGTGAAATAGAGAGAGTATTCTGTATGATGTTTGAACACAAATTTTCCATTTTTATGAGGATCAAATCTATTCAATACATCTTTTGTTTCAGTTACTATTAAAGTCTATCGATAATTTATGTTTATATTAATTATATACATGTTTTCATTGACTATTTGATAAAAGATTATATTCTTATCATCTCTTATTTTGCAGGATTTTTAGTCAATTTCTTTCATCATTTTTTAAGAATAGATTGTATTCATTAGTTATTTATTAAAATAATATAATAAATTTACCTCATGTTTTATAAGGCATTTGTTGTGATATTTAAATATATACTCCATATGCCCAAACAAATTTTTGCATTTAGTCATTCCCAAATTCTCCGTACAACACTTGGATAGTTGGATCTCTGGTTGCTGCGGGGTAAATCGTATATAGTTATTAGTACTATATTATTTTAGACATGTGATAATTTTTTGTTTATGTGTTATTTTATTAATTATTTGATAAAATAAAATAAGCATAACATTAGTTGTTTTATAGAAAATTTAATGTTGTTTTAATGTGTAAATAAAATCATTTTAAAAAGATACTCCGTATTATTTGAAACATGAGAATAATTTTGGAACATAGGTACTACTCCCTCCGTCCCCTGTATTTGTCCACTTTCATTTTTACACACCATCTAATGCACTTCTTTAATCCATTTTATCTTGTAATTTGTATATTAAAAAATTATAAAAATTATATATTAATAATCTATATGTTAAGACAAGTCAAACAAGATCACACATGACTATATTTAGGCTTACATATTGAGAGAATTTGATGAGTCAAAGTGATTAGATGAACAGTTCCAAAAGTCAAAAGTGGACAAATACAGGGGGACGGAAAGTGTAATTAATATTACAGGGAGATTATAGGGAGTAACTAAATACATTTTTTTCACAATAAGTGGTCTAAATTTTTAACATTTGATAAAAAACTTAAATGTTAGGAATTTTTAAAAGAAGTAAACTTATTTTGAATTTTGTACTGTTATTTACTCTTGTTGGCCATGTGTGCAGCAATTGTCCCATGGCGGAGGCTATGTGGGCCAAGTCATAATCGAATGTCGTGGGCGCTTGTGTGTTGAATGCACTATAAGGCTAGGGTATGCGCTTCTTCTAACACCATTTGGTTTTAGAAGAGTTGTTAGCGTATGAGGTTCTACAAGTGGTATCAGAGCCAAGGTCACGAGTTTGATTCCCAGCAAGAGCAATTCCTGAGGGGGATATTGTTGGCCATGTGTGCAGCAATTGTCCCATGGCGGAGGCTATGTGGGCCAAGTCATAGTCGAATGTCGTGGGCGCTTGTGTGCTGAATGCATTATAAGGCTAGGGTATGCGCCTCTTCTAACACCAATTGGTTTTAGAAAAGTTGGTAGCGCCTGAGGTCCTACAACTCTCTCAGTTTCAAAACTATTGTCCTAATTTGTCATTTATATTACTTTGACTACAAAGTATAATTTAATTTAAAAAATATTTGGTTATGATGTAAATTTAATATAACTGGAGTAATTTTGAAATATAGCTTTGATATAGTAGTTTTAAAAAATTGTATTTATTAAAAAACACCATAAATATGAGTAAAACATAGATAAAATACCAATATAAGACTTCAAACTATAGTAATGTAGCAATATACATGTGTATTTTACTATACTTTTTGGTAATTTACATGATCATGATCGGTAATGTAAATGCATTTTAACTTATATTTCAGGAATAAAAACATGAAACTCTGGTATATATTCGATATTTTACTCCTATTTAGTTTTTTTCCCTTGTTTATTTGAAACTAATATTAAATTTGTGATAAAAAATACCATAAAAATCAAACTATGGTCATGTTATCCTCAGCTCATTGTTACTCCCTCTGTTCAACAAAACACTTCCCCTTTCGTTTTTTTATATCTCTAAAACACTTCCACTTTTTATAAAAACCACTTTTATCCGTACTTTTTCATACCCTACCTATCAGATCATACTTTTTCACTAATAATCAAACTATCACATCCTACTTTTACTCATCACATCAGGGGCAAAATTGGAAAGTCAACCAAAATTACACTTTCCTTATTTTTGCCAAAAGTCAAAAATGGAAGGGTTTAAAGGAACGAAAGGAGTATTGCTTATTTTATTGGAATCAAATCAAACTAGACTGGAAACAGTTTTAAATACAGCTATAATCAAATTAGCTCCAACAAGATCAGATCATAAAATGAGAATTTTATGACAAAAATAATTACCCAGAGTAAAAAAAAATTAACGGAAAAATACTGCGTAGTACACTAGACTTTAATTGTAGCCTTCAAGGCTACCAATTGCGGTAAAGTTCGCAAATATCAAGACAGCTCAGGGTACAGCCCATATTCGACCCGGGTCAGTGGTCCCCCTATCTGTCTCCCGCCGTGACTTCCGCAACTAACAGAGTAACGTTTGTCGCACGTCTGTTAATTTCTTAGCATTTGCGGAAATTAGAGCTGAAGAAAAAGAAAAGGGAATATTATTAGAGGTGGACCGTGCTACACACCCCCACCTTTGCTACCAACATTGCCTTCACTCACTTCTCCACTACATATTTATCTCTGCATATTCTTTACCTACCCTTTAATTTTAATTTTTTTGCCTCCCTAGTCCCTACCACATGTTTATGTAGAGGGGCATGGTTGGCAATGGTGGGGGATTTTTAGCATTTTCCATTAGAGCTACATCATTTTGTACTCTCTCCGTCTTATAATACGGAGTAAATATCACCATTATTATTACTCCCTCCGTCCCTAAATATGAAAGTTTCTTTAGGGACAGAGGGAGTATGATATTTCGATAATTTTTATTTTTTATATGTTTTTATTGATAATTTAATAAAACAAAATATTTTTATAACTTTTTATTTTATAAAATTTTTTATGTACTATTGGATGATGCAATTTATGTTTTTTTATTTCTATGCTAACTTGAAATTAAAACAATTTTAAAATTGATGGAATTTTATAAGTTGTTCGAAAAATGATATCCATTTTAGGACGCAAGGACTATTACATATCCACCCTTCAAAATTTATTTATCTCATGTAAAAGTACAAAAATGTTTGAAGTACACCAAATTGTATCTTAAATTGTACACTATCCCCTTTTTCCTATCATATATTTGGTCCGTCCCTGAATGTTTGTCTACTTTGGACTTTTGGAACTGTTCATTTAAGCACTTTGACTCATCAAATTCTCTCAATGTGTAAGCCTAAAAATAGTCATGTGTGATCTTGTTTGATTCGTCTTAACATATAGATTATTAATATATAATTTTTATAATTTTATAATATACAAATTACAAGATAAAATGGATTAAAGAAGTACATTGGATGGTGTGCAAAAATGAAAGTCGACAAATACTCAGGGACGGAGGTAGTGCATAGTACTACGTATTTCTTATCTAAGATTCAACTTTTGAAGGGTGGGTTTCACATGACATTTTCCAATGTTATGGAATTATCCGGGAGTGCATCGGTGCCCCTTTCGTAAAATTGACGGTTCTTACCCCCCTAACTCCCCCGGTAAACCTTCTCACCCCACCCCCGACCCGAACACACCCCTACCCCCGTCAGTTACACCCCACAAGTTGATTTTGACTTTGGAGTCAAATTTTGACTCCAAAGTCAAAATCAACTTGTGGGGTGTAATTGAAAGGGGTGAGGGGATGTGTTCGGGTCGGGGTGTGGTGCGAGGGTTTACCCGGCGAGTTAGGGAGGTAGAAACCGTCAATTTTACGAATGGAGTATCGGAGCGCCTCCGGGTCTTCTCATGACATTGCCGGGCAATGTCATGGAAACCTTGGTAACTTTCTAAACATGTACCTGGGTATAAGAAATATTCTCCCGGTCCCTTTAAATATGAGATGTTTTGATTTTGAAGAGATTTAAGGAAAGTATATTTTGGTATTGAATTTCTAAAAAAATGTCCTTTGATGTGATGAGTAAAAGTAGGATTTGATGGGTAGATTATTAATAAAAAGATATGATGTGATAGGTAGGGTATATGAAAAAATAAAGAGTAAAAATGATTTTTTAATACAAAGGAGAAATTTTTTTAAGGCGAAATAAAAAAGAACAAAAAGATTTCTAGGAACGGAGGGAGTATGTGATAGAAAAAGGGCACGATGCAATTTAATTAGGTTAAAATTTGGTGTGCCCTAAACATGTTAGAAATGTTTGGTGGAAAACGTGGTGGTGTGCAAAATAAGGTACAAAGTACGTAGTGTACCTCAAAGATTTTTTAAGAAAAAAAATTGGTCAAGTCCTTAGACTCCTTAGAGCATTGATGGGGATGATACTAGTAGAGTATCCAATACTACAAAATACAAATGACATGGGAGGTGGTAAGGTAGGGGTTTGGAGTTGTGTCCCCAAGAACTTTTTAAGACACTTTTGAATTATAAAAAAAGCACTCCTTCGGTCACATAAAGATATAGATAGTTTAACTAAAGTAGTAAAATAATGAGGGATAATTTTGTGTTGACTTTCCAAAAATATTCTTGATGTGATGAGTAAAAGTAGGATATGATGTGTAAATTATTAAGAAAAAGGTATAATGTGATGGATAGGATACGAAAAAATAAAGGGTAAAAAGAGTTTTTAAATAGAAATCAGAATGACTGACAGGAATGATTATATGGGAAGGAGGGAGTGTAATTTTTATATTCAGTTTTAACTTTTTTCGATCAACTGCTTTTAATACTTGACTTATAATTAAATAAATTGTATATTATATATTAATAAAATAAATTTTTAATTAGCTCTAGGATTGCGAATGACTAGGAGCAGTATAGTAAGGCGGGGGTCTGGGGCAGCGACCCTAAAATGTTTTTAAGGTACTTTTAAATTATGATAAAAAAATTAAATTTTATATAGAACGAATTTAAAAAAGGTAAAAAAAAATATTTCAAAAGTAGTAAAATATATTATTGAATAGATTACCTTGTACGAAGTATATTCAATGTCACTACAGTATTACAAATACAAGTATTTTATTTAATGGGCTGGTCAATGGTCATTGTGGAAAATTTTTATTTTTTGAGAGTAGGTATACATGAAAATAAACTAAAAAAATTTTTAAATTTTATTTTACTGGGGGCAACTGCCCCATATATACTAAGGTGAATTTGCCCATGCTCGTTACATATGTACGAGAAATATTATGCAACCGGTTAAACTTTATATATACAAGGTAGATCTCCACATGAGTGTAAGTTTTAGTAAATAAATAAAGCTACAAAGTAGTCCCAATAATTTTAGGATGATTGATAAAAGGTGGTGTATATTTTATATGTGCTACAGCCCCCCACAATGGCCACAAAGTATAATGGTTATACTAAAAATAAAAAAAATAAATTTCCAATATGATTCTTTATATTAAGATATTTATTCTCAATTCAAATCTTAATAATTTTTAATTACTTTCATCTAGTCTGACGATTCCTTTCTAAATTTTTTAAAGTCTCATCTAGTATCATTCATTCTAATTGATCAGAATCAATCACTAAAGCTATCCTTAATCATTATGATGATCATTTATACTTCCTCCGTTCCACTATATTCGTCCACTTTTTACTTTTGGAACTGTTCATCTAAGTACTTTGGCTCATCAAATTCTTTCAATGTTAAGCCTAAATATAGTCATGTGTGATCTTGTTTGATTTGTCTTAACATATAGATTATTAATATATAATTTCTATGATTTTTTAATATACAAATTACAAGATAAAATGAATTAAAGATGTGTATTGAATGATGTACAAAAATGAAAGTGGACAAATACTCTAGGACGGAGGTAGTATACGTATTTAATAATCCATTAACGTACGACACACAAAATAACTTTGACTCTAGATTTATCCACCTAATGGAAGATGGAACAAATAAAAATAAATTAGTTAAATAATGCATTAAAAATGTAGAAGGAGACACTTGCACACGATAATCAATCATTGGAAAATGAATGTTATCTTACAAAAATGAAAACATTTGTAGATATATAATGTCAATTGTGATAGAAATTTAGATCAGATGTCATATTAACAAAATGACAGTGTCACGAAGTGTCACCGTACTCCGGTGTCACTAGAATCTCACCGAACGGCAAAGTTCTGTTAACACTAGTATCTAGTGTCAATATATAACACTCGCTCAGTTGGAGCACTCTCGATGCTTCTTTCGAAAACTCGATGATTTCTACTCTTATAATAATAATAATAATAATAATAATAATAATAATAATAATAATAATAATAATAATAATAATAATAATAATAATAATAATAATAATAATAATATTATTATTATTATTATTATTATTATTATTATTATTATTATTATTATTATTATTATTTTGAGAAAGGACTTTGTATGGGGTTGTTCTCTTATTGGAGAAGATAAGAATTACGCGGTATTACATGCATCCATCTAGACGCAATCAATATGGACCGGCTTCAGCAGGTTGGGTTGACAATGGGCCAAAGCTCGTCCATTTATTTTTTTGGGAAATTCATCTCCTTTTTCAATAAAATAATTCAAAGCTTTCAATTTTTTTACTTCCTTCTTTCTTAAAAACTTTTCCGTTTTATTCTTTTTATCAAACAATAATACTCTTTGATACGGAGTAATAAATTATGAGAAAAAATATTTAAGTATAATATAAATTCAATATAATTGCATTCTTCTTTGGATATAGTTTGCTATATCATATATTTATTTAGATTATGTTAAATTATGGTAAATTATTTTTAGACCAGAGAGCGTACAAAATTAGTTTGCAACTGCAATTAAATTATTTCTTTACCCAAAATGACTGTAAATATGTAAATAAGCAGTTTGGAGCTTTTCTTCAAAATCTTGAGATTCTAAATAAAAAATTTGCCCCAACACTAACTACTCGATCTCGCTGTTTAATGTGACAATTGACCTTGTATGTTGGTCGGTTATAGTGTTCTTTGATGTTAAAATGGGGTAGACTCTCGCCCTACCACATTAGCACTCCATTAGTTTTTAGCTCCGCTCGAAAACACCTGCAAAGCCATTATCTTCTCGCCTTGCCTCTCCATTTTTTTACATTATTCATAATTCTTATTTAATTTTTTCACCATAGTTCTCGTGACATTGCTTCTCATGGCATGACTTGGGTACTTTACAGTGCCTTGTATTGAAAGTCTTTCTGACAAATGGTGGTCGGGGGGCATATCTCGTTTGGTGTTAACATCTGTACAAGATGACTTGACAAATCAAATGGTGGTATGCGGTATTCCTTGTGTCAAAAGTCGATCTTTTCGACAGAAGAAGGTCGGGCGGCGTGTCTTGTAGGTGTGTAGCGGCGATGCAAGATGGTGGCAAATCAAATGGACAATGGCTAAAGGAGAGGTCAAGAGTTGTGTGGCTGTTAGTTTGAGGAGATGTTTGTCGTGTAGCAAACTCCTCCCACACCGGAAGAAGAGGAGAAAGGTGACGAAAGTATATTGGTTACTCAAACTAATGCGGGGTTGGGCTAAGGGCACACACGGTCCCAACACTTTAATGGTTTACTCCATACTTTTCGAACTAATCTTTTGCGGGGAATTTATTTAAATAGTTCTAAAACATAGTTATTTTTCTAATATAGTACCATATATTTTTATTTTCCAGTATAGTATCATTGTTAAGTGTCCAGTGATCATTACTCAAGTAAATGTCCACCGCTATTAGACATTGTTCAAATTAAATGTCCAACATCACTGGACATTGTTCCCGCTACGAGATATTATTTAATATTATTTAGAAAATAAAAAATTTTTAATACTATATTAGAAAAAGATATATCTTTTAGTACTAATTAGTACAAATTTCACATCTTATTTTCCATTCTTGAAATGTTCTAGAAAAGCTTCATGTTTCTTTAAAAAGTGTTTGTGGTTTATCATTTTTTTTCTTCATGTTTTTTTTTGAAAAGTGTTTGTGGTTTATCATTTTTTTCCCTCTGCATTAATTTAAATCCACCCATTTTAATTTCTTTAAAATATGTGTCAAACCGAGGGAGGGAGAGAATAATGAAGTGACATTTTTGTTTAAAAAGAAAATACGGGAGAGAATAAAATGTGAACCAAAAAACGAGACGTCCGTGATGATGGGCCCCATCTCCCGTATTCCCCCACCCACGCGCCTCCGTCCCCCATCACTCTCTCTCTCTCTCTCTCTTCCTCTCCTCTTTTTCCTTTTCTCTCTCTAAAACTTGTTCTCCTTTTCTCTCTCTACTTTCTCTCTCTTCTGGTCTGCACTATAAAAGCCTCTTCCATCTCGCTCCCTCTCCACCTCTCAACTGCTTTTTCTCTCTCTTGTGTACGAATTCAAAAAGAAATATTAATAATAATAATACGGCGATTTAGATTTGATCTTCTTGTTTGTTTCCCCTTGTTCTGTAATGGAAGATCCTATTTGCAAGAAGCGAGTTCGCGATGACTCGGACGAGTTCGGCGACGGATCTCCCGAGGTAAAGCGCATCCGGGAAGACCTTCTGGATGACCTTGATTTATTCGACCTCTGCACGGCGGAGAATCAGGATCTGGAGTCGTTCATGAAGAGCTTCGAGGAGGAAATATCGCCGTCTCCGTCGCAGGCGGCGGCGGCGGAGACGGTCATTGATTTGACGTCGGAATCCGGCGATTCTCGGCCGGATCTCGGTTTCCTGCTGTGTGCTTCAGACGACGAGCTCGGCCTCCCGCCAGCTGGCGCGCAGGAATCGGAGAACTCGGAGCTTATCCGCGTTTCCTCCGACTCGGCGGAACTGGCCGGCGGTTTTTGGGACGTGGACGGACAGATACCGAGTCTTGACTCGTTCGCATTCGTCGACTCGGGAAGTGATTACGACGCGCTGGATGGATTATTTAATTCGGATCTTTCTTTCGGGTCGGGTGATAGTGTTTTGAGACCTGAAACCTTGCCGGCCGATTAAAAAGATTTAGATCTAGGTTGTAGTAATTGTAAATCTAAAGGAGTATCGAGTATTTCATTATTTTTTTTGGAAAGCATTTCTTTAATTATTATTTTTACTCATATTTAATTTAATTTATTATATCATCCGAACAGAGTTAAGGCAATAGTTTTTTCAGAAGATTTATAATTTCAAAATATAAAATAAAAATGTATTGTGAAGCATTCAAAAAAAAATGTATTGTGAAATATTAATATATAATGTAAAGTAAGAATGATTTGTAAAATACTCGTAATATTTTTATTTAAGACATCCCTAGTTTGGAAGATTCGATGACCTTGTGAAATTTACCATAAATATTATTGTCTGAGTATCTTCATTTATTAATTAAATTTTTTATCTAGAATTTCTATAAATTTATTTAAAATTTGAATATCTAGAATTTATATAAATTCATATTTAGAAGAATCAAATTAAATTAGAAAAAAAAATTACAAATAAGATGTGATGAATAGTTTATTAGTGAAAAAGTATGATATCATTTGGTAAGGTATGAAAAATTAGGGAGAAAATATATATTTTTCACAAAAAGTAAAAGTGTCTTAGATAAGATAAAAAAATGAAAAGAGAGGTGTTTCAAAAACGGAAGGATATAAATTAATACAACTGAAATAAAACTAAAATTTTAAATAAAACTTATCTTTAAGAGATAGAAAAAATGAATAATTAAATAATAAAAAGTAATTGATAAATATAATAATTTAGTGATTACATTAATTAATTATTTACTACAATATACTCCCTCCGTCCCACTCTCTTTGTCCATTTACCTTTTGGCACACCAACCAATGCGCTTCTTTAATCCATTTTATCTTGTAATTTGTATATTAAAAAATTATAGAAATTATATATTAGTAATCTACTCCCTCCGTCCCAGAGTATTTGTCCATTTTCATTTTTACACACTATCCAATGCACTTCTTTAATCCATTTTATCTTGTAATTTGCATATTAAAAAATTATAAAAATCTATACTTTATTTAAAAAGAGGTGAATTCTTTGACCAGTTTTTCCGCCTATGGATGTGTTGACTTTTTATTATATATGAAGAGGTTTAGATATATTTTAGGGAAGAATATAATGCTTTATACGGAATTTAATAAATAAATATAAACATAAATATTATTATTAATCATGGTCAAATTTCTACGGGCAGTCTAGATTTATTTTTGGAAATCTTTTTATATATGGGCTTTAATAAATAAATATAAATACTTTCTATATATTAATCATTTTCAAAGTTTCTAGGGGTTGGTCTAGATTTATTTTAGGAAAAAATTTTATATATGGACTTTAATAAAGATGTGTTAAACCTTTTTATTATATATGGAGAGGTCTAGACTTATTTTAAAAAAATTTGTTATATGTGGACTTTATAATTTAATTAATAAATAAATATAAATATTATTATTAATCGCGGTTGAAATTTATAGGCGTTCTCTAGATATATTTTAGGAAAGTTTATTATATATGGGCTTTAATAAATAAATATAAATATTTTTATTAGTCAATGTCAAAGTTTCTAGAAATGGTTAGATTTATTTTAGGAAAAGTTGTTACATATGAATTTTAGTAACTAAATTAATAAATATAAATATTTTTATCAATCACACTCAAAGGTTCTAGGAGGGAAATGCATAATATTATTAGGATTTTTTTCATCATAGATATGCTTTTTATTGTATATGGAGAGGTCTAGATTTATCTTAGGAAATTTTGTTATAAATGGATTTTTTAATATAAAGAGCTTATTATATATTGAGATTAACACCATCATCATTTAATTATAGCGGGTGGTCTAAATTTATTTTAGGAAAAATTTGTTACATGTGGACTTTAATAAATAAATAAATAATTATAAATATTTTTATTTATAATGATTAAAGGTTTTAGCGGTTGTCTGGATTTATTTTAAGAAAATATGTTGTATATAGACTCTTATAATTAAATAAATATAAATACTTTTATTAATCCCGGTCAAAGTTTCTAGGGATGATCTAGATTTATTATAATAAAATATGTTATATATGAATTTTAATTAATAAATAAATATAAATATTTTTATTAGTCACGGTCAAGAATTCTAGAAGGGAAATGAATAATATTATATAATGAGCTTATTATGTGGGATGTTTCGTTGTGTAGGTCCTTATTGACTTTTTTCTCAAACTTTTACCTCCACTGGCCTTTTTTTTTAAATGACATTCTTATCTCACTTTGAGGTGTCTTTTCTTTAGTATATATTTCTATAAATAGTTTAGTAAATAGCCTTGCAATAGGGTTTATTTTTGGAAAATATTCAGAAATAAATATTCAACATATTTAATTTTTATATAAATGTAAATAAATCAACGAGTAGAAATTAATTATTAGTATAAAAATATCATTTAAAAATGGCAAGAAGTAAATATTCAACATAGTATATTTTAGTATAAATTTTAGTATAAATGAAAATAAATCAACGGATGAAATATATATTTTATTATAAAAACACTCATCAATATTAGTAGTACATATTCCACTATGATAGAGATAAAATTTTCATATTCAATCCTTTACTGAACTTTATATTATATTACTCCGTATATATTAATTTTTATTCTTCAATAATGATCCGAATATAATTTAATAATATAAATGGAGCCGTGCAATGCACGGGTGTGATACTAGTTATATATTAATAATCTATATGTTAAGACAAATCAAACAAGATCACACCTGACTATATTTAGGCTTACACATTCAAATAATTTGATGAGTCAAAGTGCTTAGATGAACAGTTCCAAAAGTCAAAAGTGGACAAATAAAGCAGGACGGAGGGAGTATATGTTAAGACAATTCAAACAAGATCACACATGACTATATTTAGGCTTACACATTGAGAGAATTTGATGAGTCAAAGTGCTTAGATGAACAGTTCCAAAAGTCAAAAGTGGACAAAGAGAGTGAGACGGAGGTAGTAATTGATAAATAAGAATTATTTAGTGGGTGGGGCCATAATGGAGATGCTCTAATGCACACAATAAAATTATACTTCTTCTATCTTTCAAATTAATTAATTAATTGTAGATGTAAAATTTAAAAATAAATTTGTATAATTTTTTATGTGAAATGAAGTAAAATTTAATGTTTTTTTCAATTAATTTTATTTAAAAATTGCTATACAAGGGCAATGATAAGGGTACACCAACATGGGGTATCCCAGTATACCAAGCCAACACAGACACAAAATGTCTGTGAAACACAGATATTTTGTGTCTGTGTGTGTCTGTGTTTGTTTGGTGTACATATGGAGTACCCCATGTTGGTGTACCTCTAGGTTAATTCTTAGTAAAAATATCTCCAATTGAAAATAAGTAAAAACATATCTCGTGGAGACCTCGTGTCGTTGGTCACTTTCACGAACTATATGACAATCAACATCATCATGCTTCATACGTTCATGGAACACCGGATTAGCAGCAATATACAAGGCTGACTGGTTATTACAATGTAATCTCGGAGGATATAAAATAGGAGCACTCAACGCATATCCGATCATATCTCATTAGATCAGATTCAATCAGATCAAATCAAAACTACAAAAAATTAGATCAGATCAGAAAAAATAAGTTGAACGAAATGGAACATAAGAGCATCTAGAACGACCTATTCATAATAAAATACGCCCTCCCTCCTAATAAAATATTTCACTCATACTTTTTTGACGTCTCAAAAAATGCTAATACTTTTAGTTAAAATATCTTTTTCACCCTTACTAATTTGTAAAAACTTTGGAGTCACATCATTCGATTCACAATATATCTCGTGTATTTATTGAAAACGAATTACAAGCAGAATTTTTTTCTCCATTATTTAAAGGCCTCATTTGACATCAACGTTAGAGGTTAGCGTTGATGTTTTGAAAAAGTTTCCGTCGGCAGCCTTTAGCATTATTATTATTGTTTTCAGAAATTTTCTATATCATTAAAAATTTTTCCAAAACAGTACTGCTAATCGAAAACGATGTTTCCAAACAAAATATAAATCATTGAAATGGAACGGTGAGATCTCTAACCAGATCGAAGGGGGAATTTATTTGTCTATTTTCTTCTGATTTAAAAAAGAATAAGCATAAAGAAAAAAGGAAACAAAAAAAGAATCTAATACTTCTCCTTATCCATTAAAAGAAAAAAAGAAATGCCCCGCCCCTCAGGGACAATATTCTATTGTTATCATTTACTCCCTCTGTCCCATTTTAAATTGCATGTTTGCCTTTTTTTTCCGTTCCAAAATAAGTTGTCTGTTACTTGTTTTCGTAAACTTTTAAGAGTAAAATACCTAAACTACCCCTAAAATTAGTCACTCTTCAACACCTTATCTTCATATTCATCGTCAACCCTTCTAAAAAATAATGACAATTTCGAAAAATCAATTCTATTTTTTCTTTTCCTTAAATATGCCCAAAAGTCAAAACAGGCGATTTAAAACAGGACGGAGGGAGTAGTTTTTTCTTCCTCGAGTGAATTTTAATTATTTTATTAATTTATTTTATTTAAAAATCATAATAGAAATTAATAATAATAATCTTACATATTTAAAACATACGTCAAAAGCTCTATAAAACAAGAGATAAAAAGAAAAATTTATTCTATCAAATAATTGATCAAGTACAGAAATAAAAAAGTGTGTGGCTTTTGAATAGTAAAGAGTGTATTTATTTTTGGATGCTAGAGATATAATTTATTTTGATGACTAAAATAAATTGGTAATTTGGTATCATGTTAATTAGAAATGGAATTATATTATGTCATACTAATGTCAAATTATACCTTACATTATGTTTGGAGTCGGATCATCAACTTATTTTTATTACTACGTACTTATTACCTATTCTTATAGAAATTAGGTTATGTCAAGTCAATTTTTAAAAATAAAATTATATTTAGATCAGATAAGATTTTAATAAATTAGATCAAATCTAATAATTAGATCAGAGGAAGAGTCCAAACAATTAGAAAGAAGAAAATGTTTACATCCTTTTCTTTATCAAAAGATGAGGAATTTTGTTTTTCTTTCTCTTACGGAGTTTTCTCCTTATTTTCTTTTTTTCTTCAATTTTTTTTGCTATTCCTCCCTAATCAAACAACAAAAAAAAATCCATCTAACATTTTTCTTCTTCAAATTCCTTGCACAAAACACAGTGGTCGTGACTTGGCCTTTGAGTGTTAAAAAGAATTTTTATTATTAAAAAATTAATTAATCAACAACTTTTTTAAAGAAATGACGCACAAATACTTTTATGCATCCATACTAAACAAGTGTAGTGTTTATGCCTAACTTTTGACAAAACATGATTGTAAATAATCTTTTTTAAAAGAAAAATACATAAATTGAGTTGTACTAAAGTAATTTAAGAGACTAAAATAATATAGGTTAAAGTCTACTCAAAGAAATCAAATTTAAAAATGTTGAAAAATAAAAAAAATTATGATCAATTGATTAGCTTAGTACTTCCTTCATCTCATTTTTTTCTACAAAAAAGATACACTTTCCATTTCCCAACAAATATTTTAGTAGTAGCAATTTGTTTCAAGATTTTTAGTTCTCATTTCTTGAATTGAAAACTTATCCCGTACAATTTTGTAAAATTGATAATTCCATTTATGCTATAATTTACTAGAATTATTTTAAAAAATTAAATTTAGATTTGTAAACAGACATGTCTTTGATTTTTTGTTCAACCCTAGGACTCTAGGAGAGGTGGATAGTTGGAAATCTGGAAGGAATTGAATTGGATTTTCTAATGTGTAAGTTATGGTCATGACTAATGCTACGTTCTGTTCACCTGATCTGATCTGATCTGAGTTTTTGAAATTTTGATCTGATCTGATCAAATCAAACCTGATTAGACATGATCTAATTGAATATGATCTGATTGAATATGATCTAATCTGATCTAATTGGATCTCATCCAATCTTGTCTGGTTAGATCTGGTGTAATCTGAGTAATGCATTTGTTTACTACCAACATCTATTGATTTATCCTCTCTAATGATTTATAGTGAACTATGTCATATTCACTGTGACCCAAATTAAATGACATTTACACGATTTAGAAGGTTAAATTTTATTTTTGTTAGTTATCTGATAAATTAATATAGTCATGTCATCAATTGTTTTGTAGAGGTTTTGATTTAGTTTTTAAATGCATTAATTCTACTTTCAATTCCAGTCCAATTGTCTTATTAATTGAATAAAAAATAATTTTGATCAAATATCATAAACTAAAACATGTCATATAAAAGGGGACATAAGATTTAAAAACTCATATATTAAGACACCTGGCGTCACCACGAATGGGGAGATAGATGAGTTAGGTGATAGTTTTCTAGAATTATAGGTAGTAATTTTTATTTTGTAATGGTGAACAAAAAGAATTGTACGGAGTTTTAGGATTTTGAAGGAAAGAAAATGCTTTATTTATTAATTTTAAGTATTATTTTAATAAAAAAATATTAAAGAAGTATTTAGATAATTTATAGATTAAATACATTTTACGGAGTACATTTTTACTTCTATTTTCGACTTTTCCCTTGAAAAATGATTGAGATTAAAATTGGGCCTTTGAGGAGCAACTGTGCAAGTGGGCTTCGATCATAAATACCTTCTCTTGTCGCCAATAACTCTTTGTACAATCACTTTGCCAGATCTGTGAATGTGTCCCCATCACTTCCATTTGAATGCAGGAGATGTGTTGTGTGCAAGTTTGGACAATTTTTGTACAACTTTATTTGGGTGGGTTAAGGCCATAAACAATCTTAAGTACTCCCTCCGTCCCAATTTAAATCGTCTGTTTTGATTTTTAGGGATATTTAAGGAAAATAAAAAATAAAGTTGATTTTCCGAAATTGACATTACTTTTTAGAAAGGATGATGATGAATGAGAAGATAAGGTGAAGAACAGTGATTTATTTTAGGGGTAGTTTAGGTATTTTATTTTTAAAAGTTTACGAAAACAACTACTCCGTAACAGACAACTTATTTTGGGACGGAGAAAAAAGGCAAACAGACAATTTAAAATGGGACGGAGGGAGTAACAAATAACACTATGTTTGGTTCAAGGAATTTGAAAGAGAAAGGAAAAGAAAATGAAGTGGAAAACCATTTTTCTTGTTTGGTTAGAGGAGAAAAGAAAGGAAAAGTGGAAGTAAAAGAAAATGAGGAGGCAAAATGTACCAAGTGGAGGGAAGACCAAATTCCTCCCATTTTGGTGAGGAAAATGAGAGAAAACCATTTTCTTTTCTTTTCCTTCCAAAATTTTGAACCAAACATAGTGTAAGTCTCACATATTGACGTGACATATTTTAGTCAATGTGAAATAAATCAAATAATCACACAATAACAAGTGAATGGGGTAACTTATCATTTGTGAGAAGTCATTATTTTTGGCAGTACTTACATATATTTTGACCGTAAAAATTTATTTTAGTTATCTATTTTATTTTAAGAGTACTTCTCTTTGTTTCCCAAAAAAATATTTTTCTTCCAAAAAAATGGATGTCCATGTACATGCCTCGCAAAGCGTGGTGCCTCGCTAGTTCCCACACAATTGTCTTTGCTCTAATAATGTTCTAGGCACTAAATGTACCTATTTTATGTATGACTAGTGAAATATCCCCGCTGTGCACTATAGATCTTCTCAAACACTATTTACGGAGTCAAACTTAATTCACTTTATTTGTATATTTTTTTTTACTAATTTCATAAAATAATATAGTGTTATCATATCTAGTTTTGTAGAATTTTTCATGTAGTTTATTACTATATAGATTTTATATTAAAATTTACTCCTATATTCAAATAAATTGAATTGAAAATAAAGTCGGTCAAGCCTCGTAACACGCAATGAAAAGATCTTAGGTGGACGGAGGGAGTATTAATTTTCTGATCTTTATGGCGTGTGTTTCTCACTTCTTACAAAGAATTAGGAGTAGATTGGTACACCTCTTGAATTTAGAGCATTCCAGAGGGAGATGCAAATTTAGAAAACTATCACTATGTTTAGTTTAAAGAATTTGGAAGGAAGAGAAAAAAAATAATTTTCTCTCATTTTCCTCACCAAAATGGGAGAAATTTAGTTTTTTCTCAATTTGGTACATTTTGTCTTCTTATTTTCTTTGCCTTTCTTTTTTCCTCTAATCAAACAAGAAAGAATATTTCTCATTTTATTTTATTTTCTTTTCCATTTCTAATTCCTTGAACCAAACATAGTGTATATGTTAATCCCCTTTTTTTCTTTAGACACTTCCTATATTAACTTTGCCCAAAAATAAGGAAGAGTTATTTGGAGTTGACTTTCTAATTATGTCCTTGATGTAATGAGTAAAACTAAAGTGAGATGAGTAAATTGTTAGTTAAAAAGCATGGGGAATTGATATACGCGCTCCACGTTTGTTAGTGGCGCTCCACCCTCCTAATATTTTTTTTAATGTTTCCCATCTTGCCCTTTTATTAACAATTAATCAGCCACCCACCCATCAAAAGTAGCTTTCCATATTCCAACCACCGTACCTATTCCAATTTGCACCCATTTCAATTATTCCTCTGCACCAACTCACTCGATCTTTCTACTTGAGGAAGCAAGCACATCCCAAATTCGTAGTTCAGGTTCATTTACTTTTCAATTATTGTTATCTTTATCTCTATTGCTTCTTTGTGAATCAGAAAAGAGAGGTGAACTAGAGTTTTACAGCCCCATTCTTTCATCTTTACCATACAATTTTTAGTCATTTTCTTATATTTTTTTTTATATTTCTAAGGTATTTTTAAAGATGGATGTTCAACCTGAGTTGGATGATCAATCTGAGTTGGAGAACATACTAAACCTTGTGAAAAAGAAGAGCGTAGAAGAAATATGTCAAGAATTCATGGAAGGGGGTAAGTCTTGCCTGTAAATTTTTAATTTTGATTTTATTAAATTTATTTTGTAGTAGTGAATTGTACTTGGGTGAGAGTTGAAATGTTTTATTAAATTCAATGCATTTTTTGAAGTTATTGTTTGTAAATTGAACTCTGGGTATTTTAGGTGAAAGTAGTTTTCAATAAGAATTAATGTTTAGAAGTGACACATCCCATGAAATAGTGAAAGAAGATCAGAACAATGGATCAAGTGATTTTTTTGAGTTCATGCACTATATAATTTCATAGCCGTGTTGACCTTCAAAATTATGTCCAAAGAGTTGCTTTAGAGCAAGGGTTTGTGGTGATTATAAGAAAATCTAAACCAAAGTATTATGTGATTCTGGGTTGTGATAGAGGTGGAACACATCGTTCAAGAGTTCCTGCCGATAAAAGAAAAAGATTTACTGGTAGTCGCCTCATAAATTGCCCGTTTGAGGTATGAGGAAAAAGAATAGGAAGTTTTTGGGTGCTAGACATTAAGAACTTATCACATAATCATGAGCCTTCAGAAGATATGTCAGGGCATCCTATGTGTCGTAGATTTTCAATCGATGAGATGCAAATTGTGAAAACATTGTCTATGGCTGGTTCAACACCTCGGGAAATCATGTCTGCACTTCGTAAAAGCAATCCGAATCTTCAAGCAAATTCAAGATCTTTATATAATGCAAGAGCTAAGATAAAAAAAGAAGATTTAGGGGGGCATACCATGATTGAGGCATTGTCTATTTATAAACTGCAATACTGAAACATGAAGGATTTTGAGTTTTTTGGTACAAGAGATATTTGGACTTGCTGCCTATTTTTTTGTTGTTTTTTGTTTGTAACCTTTTGTACAGAAAATCTTTTGGTAATAGGATAGCTACTTTCTAATTGAAGGAGGGCAAGATGGTCATTTTATTAAAAGAAATAAAGATGGTGGAGCGCCAATAAATTAATTGGAGTGCATATATCAACTCTCAAAAGCATGATTAAGGTTATGTTTGGATTGAGGTAGGTAAAATTTTATTAGGTAGGTAATTGAAGGTAGGTAATTCAAGGTAGGTAATTGAAGGTAATATGTTGAAAATTTGTGTTTGGATATTTAGTAGGTAATGTGAGGTAGGTAAAACAATAAAATTACTTAAATGCCCTTTTGCTTGTTTTTCTTTAATACGTGTTTCACTCTCATTCTCCTCTACGTCATCATCAGGAGTCCAAGCCTCGTCAGGATCCTCACGTAACAAATATTTGTGTAACAGCAAAAAAACAAGAAAAAATAGCAAAAAAACGAAAAAACTTTTTTTTCGTTGTTTTTTTATGTTGCTTTTTTTGGTTTTTTTATCGTTTTTTTGGGAGGTTCTTTTAACTTTTTGTTTTGACTTTTTTTTTTTCTTTTCGTTTTTTTTAGTCATGTACTTCTGAACCTTTGTTTTTTTTCGTTTTTTTTTAGTTATGTGCTTCCCTCTCTTTTGGACGTAGCGTAGCCTTCTCCTCGAAGAAAGCTGTGGCAGAGGAAGATCTGAGATGGGAGAGGAAGATCGTCGAGCGGCAGAGGAAGATCGGCGATGGGAGAGGGAGATCGTCGCACCGGCTCTAGCGTCGTCCGGGATCTTCGATGGGAGAGGAAGCAGCGGCATCCGGCATATGCAAAGCCGGAGAATACGAGAAGGGCAGAGTAGGGAACGAAAATTAATTACCTCAGTAGTTCGCCAAATTGGCAGTCACGAAAAAAACACTGTTCAGAGGTAGGATTACCTCCCTCTACCTCCGCTGACCTAACCCGTTTTTCTTCCCAAACGAGGTAAAGTGTAAAAATTACCTCACTCTACCTCGCCCTACCTCCAACCAAACACTGCGTAAAAGTTAATTTTTAATAAAAATTAGTAATGTTTTAGAGAAAAAGAAAAAAGTGAAAGAGAAAGTATTTTTTTCTCTATAGTGATTTATACATCTTGTTTTTAACTTCTCCAACGATGTATACACTGAAATCAACTGGTCAAAACAGCTAACTTAATCTGCCATTCAAACCAATCAATACAAACGGACAACAACCAAAAACCAAATCTAACGGCTAATTCCCAAACAAACCATCTCAATCATCAAGCAAAAAACAAAATTGAGAAATTTGAAGGAAAGAGAATGAAGGACAGAATGGTAAATCTGACTTCGCCGTGACGAGGAAGGAGCCGCCTGAAGGCAAGAAATCAAAATAGAAGACCTCTTTTTGTAAATAAAAAATGGCTGATTCACACTTTTAAATTTCTATTTTTGATTCAAATATATAGTTTAATTTAAATATTCCTTAAGTGAAATTTGCACTAAATATGACTAAAACATAATGACTTTCCTAATCTAGGACTTAAACTTTTTTATTCCCTAAATAGGACTTAATAATGTCTTCGTGGAAGGAATAATGCCCAGCAATGATAGACATCACTTGAATAATGACTAAAGAATAATGACCAAAGGTCCTACATTTGGAAATAAAAACATATGGTCCTATTTTGAGAAAGTCATTATGTTTTAGTCCTATTTAGGTAAATTACTCATTTGTTTATGACTTAAAAGAAGGCTTCATATTGACTTGACGTGATTAGTAAGAAAATGAGATTCTAATCGAGATAAAAATTTATACCAAAAAAAGAAGAAATATTTCATAATATGAAGGAGTTTTTTTGCATCATCTACCTCTAAACTTTTCTAAAATTATACAAATTTCTTATAAATTTTAAAAATTATATTAATGCATCATGAACTTTTAAAAATATTGCACTAATGTTCCCTTTGTGTCAGATTTGAGAGTGGTCATCAAACACTCATGCAGTGCAAGTATGAGTTCATCTAAAACAATTTATTGCACGTGAGCTCAGTAATATGTCCTTCCCAATCACTATTTTCCATATTTTTAACCTTTTTAAATTCGAGATAATTATTCTCGATTTAATCATCTTTTCTCGAAGGTCGAACACCAATCGATAAATCTCTTCATCAATCCATGACATCTTCATAAAGTTCCAACATGTATATTGATGAACGTGTGATTAACGCAGTCTTAAAACTGACACAGAGAAATCATTGGTTTAATATTTTTGGAAGTTCATGAGCCATGCATTAGTACAATTTTTAAGATTAGGACAAAGTCGTGCAATTTTTAAAAGTTTTAAGTTAATCAAGACTTAAATTTCATTGTTTTGTCAAGCAAGAGATCGGATCTCGATTCGAAGTTGTTTGGTCAAAAAATGTACTTTATTTGAGGTACGTTACCTTACTACATGAGGCAGCACCCGAAAACATATTTAGATACTAACGCTACACGACCCATGATCGGCGTTCCTCTCCACCCTAAAACATATTTCTAAAACTTACACTAGCTCGTTCATCTCGTTCTTTGTATCGTTAGTCTACCTAATAATCATTAATAGTTGAAGTGAGTACATTGCTCACTCTAATGCTAGGATTTGTCGTTGATTATGAGCGTATATATATATGACACAGAGCGGGAAGAGGACGTCTAAGCCCAATCAGAAGCCCTGCCTAAGACAATTGTAGCAGATCGACCCTCGTTAAAAAAAATTTGTTTTTATTTTTTAAACTCTTTTTAATTTTTTTTCTTTTTAAAAAAATTATGTGCTCTAGAATATTTCTCTAACGTGAATTTAATCCATTCACTTATGATCTGATCTAAGAGTTTTTCAAATGTGTAACATTTATAAAAAAACTCGGCATTCACAAAAACATACAAATAAAAAATCAAGAAAATAATAAAATCTCATTCACACAATTATAAATAAAACCTTATTCTACATTTCTAACCAATATAATATATCTCCGTTAAAACATTGTCCAACATTTGTATCTTATATTTATTTTCTTAATTAATTGCTCACCAAACACATATCATTGAGTTTTCAGATCCCATATCATTTTTTTTTAGATTTTATAATTCATTTTTTATCATATCTCTAAAACTCACCAAACAGGTCCTTAGAACAACACTTCAAACTTCAAAGGCTCACCCAGCCCAATGAAAAGAAAGGCCCAATAGATAATGTATTGAGAAGTTTTGAAGTATAAAGAGAAAGCCCCATTGGATTAAATCCTTTCAACCTTTGCTTGCCCTTTGGGTTTTTTATATCCTCCCTTTCCGATAGCGACTCCCCTGATTCAAGTTTCTGCCGAGAAATCAAAGAGAAGAGAGCAACCAGAAGGAAGAAGAAAGAGATGAAAGTTTTCGTGAAGACTCTCAAAGGATCCCACTTCGAAATCGAAGTGAAACCAGAAGATACTGTACTGTTCTTTCCCCCCCTGTTTATCTTTTGATCGTATGCTGAATTATCGCTATCTTTTTATTTGGTAGATGAGAGTACATGTGATCGGTAAGGGTTTTTTTTTGCGTTGTTGATTCATATGTTTTAGCTTGCATTCCTTTTAATTTTCGATTCAATTGGATGAAAGTTGAGTGTTTTGTAGAATCAGGACTGCGAATTTCTTTATCATTGTGTTCAATTGAGGTTATTAATTAGGGAACTGAATTAACTTCATTCGATCTGCGGGTTTTTTGAGGCATTAATGTTGGGTTGTGTTATCATCGTCTCTGTTTTGATGAGGTTTTTGATCTGGGAACTGAATTGACTTCATTCGATCTGTGGTGTTTTGAGACACTTGAATGCTTCGTTAATTGTGAAAATTTGGGATTTTTTGATCTTTCGGTGTAGACAAGTTGATAGATTTAGCTTTCTGTCTCATTTAGCTTCAAAAACTAGCAGAAATGGGGAGTTCTTGTCACTAATGGGGAATAGCAAACGATAATTGTACCCCAAAGGTTTCCAATTGTTGGGTTTAGTCTATTGCTGCCTTGATGGTGAAGTATAATTTGAGCTATTACATTGGTTTTAGATTGCTGATGTCAAGAAGAACATAGAGACTGTTCAAGGATCAGATGTTTATCCTGCTGCCAAACTGATGCTTATCCACCAGGGAAAAGTGCTTAAAGATGGAACTACTCTGGAGGAGAATAAAGTTGCTGAAAACAGTTTCGTTGTCGTCATGATGTCAAAGGTAAAATCTCTAGTGCTGTTAACACACTTGATGAAGAGATCTTAAACCATGCTATATTGCTGTTTATGATCAAACCATATCAATCATTAAGTACAATATGAATAAAATACGAGCAGGATTCACCACAATTAATATGTTAAAAGATTTTGTTAACATAGTAGCTTTGCTAAAGTGCCTAGAATCCATATCTAACTTCTAAAAGCTGGGAAGGTTTAGTAGCACATTGCCACATTGGTATGCCATAATGTAGATATACCCTCTATTTTCTTGTCAAAGTGTGTTTTCTTTACAGGAAAACTGCATATTACCTTCTGAATGCCTTCAACAAATGGAGAACTTGTAGATTTGGTGCTCTAGATTCTTGTTGATCCATTTTTTCCTTTCTGAAACTACAAATTTTCCTCAACTAACAACAAACCCAGTTCATTTTCTGGTTGACCAGTTTATTTTCATAATTATATTTGGGGTCTTCAAGTAAGCCATAGCTCGTTTACTATCCACTGTTAGTTGAATAACTGATTGAGACCTGTCTTTGCCAAGACATGCATTAAGTATCCACAGTAACTGAGGACCCCTACATGCTCTCACATGCGCACACATTTTAATAATACTGTTGTGGTCAATGTGAAGGTGCAAATGATTTTTAATCTTCGCTAATATTTTTTCTATCTGGGTTTTCAAATTTGTTGCATTTTCAGAGTAAGACTTCGTCTGGAGAAGGTTCAGCATCAGCTACAACAACCAGGGTTGGTATTACTGTAATACTGCACATTATATATTATCGTTGTGCATGTTTCCTATATGTAGTATCTCATGCACAATGTCTTTTTGTATAGCTTTATGCAAAAAAGATTTCTAGTATGTTCAAGTTTTCGCAATTCTTGGAAAGAGTAGTATTTTCTTTGTACTGATCTTCAAATGTATACCCATTTAGGTCCCAGTAATTCCTTTAGTTCTATGTCCACAACTAAAAGAGAAAGAGGACTAGGATTGTCTTTCTTTTATTGGCTGCATTTATCATTATACCATAGTCCGTACCATATTATGTGACTTGTGAATGACAACTAAACCTTGTTCTATGCATCTGCAGGAAACACAACCTAGCAACCCACCTGCTAGCTCAACTCCAGCTCCTACAACAGTAGCGTAAGTTTTCTGCTTCAAAATGTTCTTGCAATTTCTGTGTTCACCAGTAAAGATGGTTCTGTGTACGCTTCACTATTTTCAATGTTTTCACTTTTAATATGAGTAAATTTATCATTTTCTCATTTAGAATTTTTATAATCTATATAACGTGGAAATCTTTGCAGGCCAACTCATGCTCCTGCAGCGACTCCCTCTCCTGCACCTGTGGCAACTACTGGGTGAGATCAACATTCATAGATGATTTACATCTATATAATCAAGAACTTGTGTGTGGATATTTTATCTTTTACCCCTTATACAATTTACATGGACAGATCAGGAGATGTTTATGGTCAGGCAGCTTCTAGTTTGGTCGCAGGCAGCACCCTTGATGTAGCAATCCAACAGATTCTTGACATGGGCGGGGGAACCTGGGAAAGGGACACTGTTGTTCGGGCCCTGCGTGCTGCTTATAACAACCCTGAGAGGGCTGTTGAATATTTATATTCTGTAAGTCTTCTTCTTTGTGTTTGCATTTTTCTTGGGATTGTAGTTTGCATTTGTACATATAGAAGGATCTATATCGTGGTCTTAAAAAGACTTTCTTGTGTAATATGAGTTTAATTTGAATGGTTCTTTTTTTAGGGTATTCCCGAGACAGCTGAAGTCCCTCCTTCTGGAGGTGGTAACGCACCGCTTGCAGAGCCAGCTGCAAACCAGCCTGCTCAACCTCAGCCAGCAACACAGCCTGTGATTGCTCCCTCAAGTGGACCAAATGCAAATCCTCTAGATTTATTTCCACAGGTATGGCTAAGTTCTCCACTGATTTTTTTGAGCAAGTTTTATTTATCCCAGCGGATTTGAACAATTTAGTACATCTTGACAGGGTTTTCCAGGCATGGGCGCCAATGCAGGAGGTGCACAGTCCTTGGATTTTTTACGAAATAGCCAGCAGGTTTACCTTTCACTCCTGTTATCTTACTTACCTGAATCATGCCCCAATTCTTTCACAAGGCAGTGATAATGGGATATGTTGACTATATCTTTTATGTTCAAAACACAATTTTTGTTTTCAGTTTCAAGCTTTGAGAACAATGGTTCAAGCCAATCCACAAATCTTGCAGGTTTGGCACTCTATTCTAGAAATCCGTGGTTTATTGAGATATCAAATTTATATAGATCTCATTTATTTCTTTGTTTTTTTGTGGGGCAGCCCATGCTTCAGGAGCTTGGAAAACAGAATCCTCAATTAATGAGGCTTATACAGGAGCACCAGGCAGATTTTCTTCGCATCCTCAATGAACCAGCTGAAGGAGGAGAAGGGTACATTTAGACCTATGTTTTTGACTTTTGGTATACACAATTACACACCTAATGGTTCGTTTTTTTTTTTTGTTTTTTTCCAGCAATGTACTTGGGCAGCTTGCAGCTGCAATGCCTCAGCCTATACAAGTAACACCTGAAGAGCGCGAAGCAATAGAACGTGTAAGTGTTTACTTTCTCCAAGGCTATGGGGGTGTTTCTCTCTGCTAGTCAAAATGGTGAAACGAAAAAACTGGCTTAATACGCAACTTATAGGCCAAGTTACATATAAGCACGATCATCAGCTAACTTATAAGTTAAAAAAAGCTTATAAGTTGTTTTGACCAGCTGATAAGCACAGAGAAACACCCATATGGATAACTTTGCAGAATTGTGCATCAATGAGAGAAAAAAAGTCGTGTTTGTCCTACTACTACAATATTGTGTATAGTATCATTGTATAAGAAACATGAAAATATTTGCATAAATTGGGAGTAAATCTTTTTCGTCTCATGTTTTTCAGCTTGAAGGGATGGGGTTTGATCGGGCGCTTGTGCTGCAAGTGTTCTTCGCGTGCAACAAGAACGAAGAGTTGGCCGCGAACTATCTGTTAGATCACATGCATGAGTTTGAGTGATTATTATTATGGGGAAATGGGGAGTTTTTACAGCTATATAATAATTCTCTTCTATCTTCTTCTGTGAACTGTGACTACAAGGGATTTCATGTTCTTGGTGTCTTTTGTGTGTCTAATTACAACTGTCTTATAATTATATTATTATTACTCTTATTATGTCCATGTTTGGTACCTTGTAACCATGTTCATATTTCCCATGGAATGAAGTTGAGAATTCAAATCCACATTTCATATTTTTGATGAGTGGTTTTATGAACACTTTGTTGAAGGATCATATGCTCTCTCCGTCTCTAAATTATTGTCACGTTGACGAACACGAGATTTAAGAAAAATAAGAAATTATTCTAATTACTCTCTCTCCGTCCCATAAACTTTTTCAAAGATAAAAAAAGCTGCGTTCTAAAAATAAGTAAATTTGATATTGTTTTTTAGTTATGATTTCTATATCTTACACATCATATCATACTTTATTACTCCCTCCGTTCCATTTTATAACGCCTATTTCGGTTTACGATGTTTGACTGAAGTTATTTTCAAATAATTTTATATGACAAATGATATAGAGTTAAAAAATAAAAATTATATATCAAAATACAACATCAAAAGATCTAAGACAACAATATTTTATTTTATCAATTTGCTAACGAAAATAGAGAAAGAAAGTGAATGAAGTTTGACCCTGTGAATAGTAAATAGGCATAATAATTTGGGACGGAGGGAGTATAAAATAAGGAAAAAATTAAAAAATAGTATCAAAATTACATAGAGTATATTTTTAGGAACGGAGGAAGTATATTAATAATGTATGAGATATTTGGTATTAAATTCTCGGGGTCAAAAATGATGAATTTCTAAAAATATAAATCTCATTTGGGGCTGATAATAAACAATAAGAGGAATTTTGGTACATCAATTATTTTTTTAATTTTTAGTTCTTTAACAAAGTTTACAGATGAGAAAAATGTAGTACTGTACTGTGAGTATGACTTTTTGTACATAAGTTATTTTTAATCTATAATCCGTATATGTTTTCAACAAAATCTATTATTTTCAACATCATCTAAATGTCAAATGTGTAATACCATTGGCCAAGATTGTTTTGGTCTTGATCAGTTTTTCTTAATAACCTATCTTTGTCATGCATGTTCTTCCAATTCTGATTCCAATCTAGAATTAGTCCTCAACATTTAAGAAAATTACATAGCAATATTATTTTTCAACAAGTTTAATTTATATTTAATTTTGGATAATTTTTTAATTGTGCATACATATTAATTTTGAAAATATTAAAATTAAATGCTACCGTTCGACATTTTTTCTGAAGGATAAATCGAAACAATAAATTATTTATGTTCTAGTTTTTGTATCTCTTCTATTAATATTTCCTTTATACCTTAGAAAACTTCACTCCTTTTTCATGTGATCTAAATAAGCATTTCACGTTCTTTTAAAACAAAAGAATAACTATTTCACATATTTTTTTAAAAAAAGTTGGAAGAGGTAAATTAATTAAAAGCATTCCTCATGAATTGAAAAGGTGGAAGAGGTAACATTAAAAAATGGCGAAAGGATACACTATAAATTTTATACAAAATGCTAACATTAATCGAATGAAAGCCTGTATTATTGAGCAACTAACAAATGAAGAAGAATCTAGAAATAATATGGTCCACACAAAGTAACAACGAAGATATTCTGACATTACCGTTGTAGTTGGGCAAAAAACTTGAAAGCTATCAGACTCTCATCTTCACTCGTCACTTTCTTTTTTTTAAAAAAAAGGAACCCCCACCCTAGGGGTTCCCTTGTACCCTCAGAGATTGTGAAGGAAGTAAAAAGTAGAATGTGCCTCAATTTGTTACTTGAGCATATGGTGAGTTGAAAATAATCTCTTTACTTTAGAGTAATTGTGAGGTCTACGCGGATAACTTTCAACAAGAGTATTATAACTTGCACACTGATCTTGTCTACGGGGATGCTAATTCCTCCACAGCCTTTGCTTAGGATCAAACTCTCCACTCAACTGACCGCAAGTATGACAAACACTATATCAGTCTAGGTCTTTGCTTTTGAGCTATGATTAGTGGCTTAATTTTTCTATTTTCCTAAACATAGCGTGACAATGAATCTAGGAAGGGGTAAACCTAGGAACATTTGGAAATATTGGATTATAGCAGTAAGGTAGACAAATTGAGCTCGATGGTAGTTTTCAAAATTTGTTGTATTCTTTTTATGTTTGATGCTGTTTACTTGGTGTGCTTTTTTTCCATTAATATTTGCTTTGTGTTTTGCTTCCTCGTGCTCAATGTTTTCTCTGTTTTATGTTTCTTCTGTGATCTTGTATTATGTGTGTTGCAGGAGCATATAATCCAATGAAAACAATCTCCTTTATAATAAGTGTAACGTACACACTTTTCCAGACCCAACTCTATTGGGACGATGTAGGATAAATTCTAAGATAATACTAGGAACTCACTATCCATGTCTCCATGCAAGACAATATAGACAATATGGTGTGCCAAAAGGTAAGTGGATAAAGACAGTGGGACGGAATGAGTATTTTATATTTATGCAGATAATAATAATCTGTGTAATTTGAACTCCCTCTGTTCGGAAATATTCTTTCCATTTGACTTTTCTTGGTCAAAGTTTGTAAATTTTAACTATGATATGTGGAAAAAATACATTGTATTACGATATAACTTTAATATGAATATATTCATTTTGAAATATGGTTTTCAAATATCAAATTTTTATAAAATATATCCATGTATAAATAAAGATATTAGTGGTCAAAATACAATTTTAAAGACCGTAAAAATTCAAATGAGAAGAACATTTTTGAACAGAGGTATTATCATGTGCGTGCTTAGATATAAAATCATTTATTGGCAAGGGCATTGATGGTTGGTCCAAAATTTTAATACTTCAAGGGCGTATAAATTAGTCAACTTTCTTTTTTTTAAAAAATAATTTCTCCGGACTGGACTTTTTGTCTTTGTTCGAAACATTGGTTCCATCGATCGTCACGACCAAAATTGGGAGTTAAATTTGGAGGGAAGAACGCAAACTTAGTTCTAACAGACTCACAGAATTATGGCCTCCCGATTCCGATCCGTCTTCTCCACTACTCCAAAACTCCATTGTTGCTCCAACCGGTAAGCTTCCTTCCAAGACGCTTCTCAATTTTCATCTCGCCCGATCCCCCCCTTTTTTTGAATTTCTGAAAGCGGTTGACCGGAATTGAAACGATGTTCTTCTTCTCTCGCGGAGGGTGACGACGGCGGAAGCATCTGGCGCGGGGATTTCCGGAGATTCTATGGAGGAGGATGTCGCCGGCGGCGGGTCCAGGACGCCGTTGTCGGCGGTGGCGGACGCGTTTGAGCGCCTTCTCGCGGAGATGGAAGCGGAGGGGTGCGGTTTTATCAGGTTGAAACCCTTCTGCGAGGCGTGCTCTCTGGTTTCGGTCCTTTTTGGGTGTTTAGGGATTGCCTTTAAATTCGCCGAGCTTGAATATGCTGCTAAGGTTTTGTATTCTTCTCCATTGCTTACTCTTTTCCGATATAGATTGATTGAAACAGATAGCTATCTTTGAAATTTCAGCATTTAGAGCCAGTTTGGGAGTTCCAAAACTTGGTTTTTCGACAGAACAACTAAATAGGAGTACAGCATTCAAAAGATTATAAATCACATCACTCGTCTTCTACAAAATTACTGCATTTAGCTTTTTAGATTATTCTTAATAGTGATGATTAACTTTGAGAATGTTTAAGCTAAATGCTATTGTTAGATAGCTTTTTACAAATCTTTAAAGCTAAAGTTGTTGTCAAATAGGCAATTAAACAGCCCCACATCATCCCATACCTAAACATCTAGTTAAGCATTTTATCATTGCAATACACTAATACCAAGCTGGTTGTAAAACAAAGTGGAAAAAGTAGAATCATGTTTTTGACATAAGTGTTTGATGAGAATTGTTATTGACATAAATTAGAGTTGACATAGAATCTGGTATAAATGAGTGTTATTGGCATACATTAGAGCAGATGAGAAGTGTTTGACGGGGTTTTTGTAATTGTAGCTAGTATCATTACAATTTATGGGAATTTCTGTCATGTTTCTAGTAAAGGAAAGGGACATGCTGAAGTGTAAACCTTCCAAATTACTACTTGAATAGAAAACATCAATGTATGATCACTAAGAAGATCTCATTGTCTCACCTTTGCTCTTCTTTTGTGCTTATTTTCATTGTTCATACTTTTTTTGCCTTATAATTATGATCTTCTCTATCCTCTCAGGTTCATAGCCTCGCTGATGCATCCAAGAGATATGAAAATTTAGAAAGCATTCTTGATTATGATGTAAAAAATGACACTGTCAAAACAGCGGGGAGTTTATCCCGTAATTTACGCAGAGTCAGGCAGGGTTTACATCTTATCAAAGATATATTCCAGAATTTTATGTCGTCCGAGTATGTGCTTAATATTCATTCCCACACATGATCTTTTCTGTAACCCGGAAAATGCTAGGGAGATGTAATGAAATGGCAACGGAAATAACGCTCTTATGTCTGGTTTTACTTTGAAAATTGAATTATGATAATTTATTCAAATCTTTCTTTACATATACCCGAGGTATATATATACAAGTAAATAGAGTTTAAATAAACTATCTAAAACTAATCCATGGTGTTTCAACATACTGAGTATCGTTTATCTACCCTCCAAAATTTTCTTTCTTTTTCCTTCTAATTTGACTCCTATTTCTCCTCCCTAGTTGCTTTCCCCAGCATTTTTAAGTACCAAACGAACCCTTAGTTACCCTTGATTTGAAACAATTGTTGATGCTGATTTGATTTGCTCTCTCCAGGTATAACTCATTGAGAGATGCAGCTTCAACGGCATATGCCAAAGTTTGTGCACCATATCATACATGGGCTGTCAGGACTGCTGTCTGTGCTGGTATGTATGCACTCCCAACTCGGAACCAACTTCTGGAGAGGCTGAATGAAAATGGTGAGTGTTTTCCCTTTTCTTATTTTAGGACAAATAAAATGCTTGAAGCATGATTCTTTTCTTAGAACTAAGGGACTACCATTCTATCAATTTTGCCAAATCGATATTTTGTTCAAACACTTAGATGATGATTAAGTTCTTTTGGGATTTTAAATGGTGGCTTAAAACTTAAATAGTCATTGCTGTCAACATGCTCTAATTTTGACAAATACAAAGTATATCATTTTCACTATACCTAAAACTGTGGCTGTATTGGCAACTGTTTTGGACAAAACCTCATCAAATTCATGTAAAGGTTGTAAATGTGGAGATGCAAATTCTAAAATTTATTATATGAAAAATACTATGTAGAATTTACCGACAGTTTTATTTCACAATTACAATACTGTGGCAGATGTGTCAGCAGAGAAGGAAATGAAAAGATACATCAGTGCTTCACAACCCATCATTGAATACATTGACAAGCTCTACCTTTCAAGAAACATCACTCTGGATTGGTGATCCTCTCATCCTTTAGTTTTGCTTGGATGGATATACTGCAAATTGCAAAGTCTCTCAAGTCAAGAAGATAGGTATATCATTGTAAGAGTTAGATTGGTTGCATAGAAACATTAGCATATATGTAGTGTTATTGTTATTTAATAGATGAAAAATGTTCACAACTTAAGGGTTAGTTTGGTTTATGGAATTGAAGGAATTGGAATTGAATTGGAATTGAGTTTTATGGAATTGAATTGGATTGGATTTTCCAATTCCTATTCATTTTGTACACTACCAATTCCAATTTCCAAATGCACATATTTTTGTGCTACCAAACAATAGAAATGAAATTGAAGTCTCCAATTCCAATTCCATGGCTTGAATTTTGTGTACCAAACGGAGCCTAAAAGTTTTTAGACTTGAATTCATAGTGGCCATTCAAAAGTTTGTGAACCAACTCAATCAAGATTCAAGAGGAATATCTTGTGTGGATGGATACCCTAGCTAGTTGGTGGAATGAAATGATTAAGACTTAGATAACTTGTTCTTATGGTCAAGAAAAGAATGCTTTTGCAGGCATGTCAAGATTGGTTCAAATGATATCTTTACTATGGCCACAATGGAATGCCATTTTTCAAGGTCTCCATAACATTATTATTAAACACAATGCAAGCTTGCATATTCCTTGTTTTACACTGAGGATTTCCTTCCCTATTATTAACATATGTTGAAGCATCTGTTTTCTCATGCTCATTTAAAACCACGTACAAAAGTTTAGAGAGGAAAAAAAATTTACTTCTCATTTCATAGATTCATAAGAATCAGTCAATCTGGGGGCCTCTCATTCCTCTAAATCTATGTCTTACCACGAGGTATGATATACTTTATCAGTTCATCTATTTACTCTATTTCTCCCTGTGGTTTGATTGTTTTGGTCAAATTGAATCGACTTTAATGATCAATTATTTTTAATTGGTATTGCATACTAATACAATAAAATTAAATTTCAAAAGTTCACAATAAAATAAATCTAATGAGATTATTTTTATACTGATATATATTATACTTCGTAGTTTTTATTATGATGACGGACGAAATTATACTACGTGTTCAATTTATGATGGCTGACCAAAAATGTGCTGCGTATTCAATTTAATTTATTACTCTGTATGATTTATGATGACGTACATTTTTTTGTATAGAAATGAAAAATAAAATCTTAACTCCCTATGAATAATAAACATGCAATTTGATTTGGAACGAAGGGAGTATTTCTTAACGAACCAAAAAAATTGTGTTTTTTATTTTAAGACAAATAAGCAATTAAAATTACATCATTCCCCCTCCCCGTCCCAAAAGAAGTTAAAGTTTTTCTTTCGGAGACATTCCAAAAAAACACCTATTTCACTTTTTAGAAAATTTTGTGTGGCTACTGGCTAACCATCATTCTCTCTCTTCAGCGTTAGTGTCAACTACACAATTTTACATGTCATATACACTAAGTGCCACACTCAATGAGAAGGCTTTTCTTAGAATGAAAAGGGTATTTTTATCAAATAATTATTGAAAATATATAAAGAAAAAAAAATACAAATTGGTCATATAAATAATAACATGATTTTGTTTTTGGTTCAACGTGGTGGTACATTAAATACAAGTCATACACGAAAGTATTTTTAATGTGGTGGTACATAAAAATAAAAACATGAAGGTCTGCGGCATGGAGATGCGAATCAATCTGGACTGTCCTGCTTGTTGCAAGAAAATGGATAGAATCCTTTTGAGGATGAAAGGTGCTCCATCCCTCTCATAATTATCTTTTAATATACGACTCACACTATTTTTAATAAACTAAAATTATTATTTGTGTAAAAGAAAGAGAAATATATGTAACACATAATTTTTTTCTCAAAAGAGATCTCAAATAAGACTTTTAGTGCATTTATACCAAAATAATTATAGTATCAAAAAAAAACTAAGGCTTTTAGTGCATTTATACCAAAATAAGACTTATAGTATCAAAAAATATAAGTAAATTCTATAATTGGTCCTTTACAACAAGTGGATTTCCCTATTTAGTCCTCTATTATCAAATATTACCCAAGTGGTCCTTCTTTTATGAGTACCTTTCCACAAATAGTCCTTTTTTGATCCTCTATCATGTTAGTGTTAATTTGAAGACTAAAAGTGTAATTTCACAATGATAATATATCTTTTTTGTCATACACAATTTCAAAGGCTATTCCGTTTGCGTCGTTTGTAAATTACAGTCGCTTTTTACGACAACTATAGTCTACAAATGTGATTCTTTGTCAGAATCCTAGCATACAATCATAGTCATTATTTTTGTGTTATCTGCTTAACCAATATCAGAACACGTCACTAGACATAATGTTGACGTCAAATTATACTTTTAGCCGTTAAATTAACACCAACACGGCAGAAGATTAAAAAAAGGACTATTTGTGGAAAGATACCCTTAAAAAAAGGACTACGGGGGTAATATTAGATAATAGAGGACTAAATATGGAAGTGAAATTTGTACTAAATAGGACTAAAACATAATGACTTTCCTAATCTAGGACTTAAACTTTTTTATTCCCTAAATAGGACTTAATAATGTCTTCGTGGAAGAAATAATGCCCAGCAATGATAGACATTACTTGAATAATGACTAAAGAATAATGACCAAAGCTCCTACATTCGAAAATAAAAACATATGGTCCTATTTTGGGAAAGTCATTATGTTTTAGTCCTATTTAGGTAATGGAAACCCCCCTGTTATAAAGGACTAATTATGGAATTTATTCAAAAAATATTATAAAATGCCAATATATAATGCTCCCTCTGTCCTCCAGAGATTTATACTTTTCATTATTCAAAACCATGGGAACTTTTATTTATTTCATTTGTGTGTTTTTATTGAGTATTTGATGAAATAAAATATTTTTGTAATATCTTGTTTTGTACCCCAAGTAGAATTTTTAATTTACTTTTTAAATATGCAATTTATATTTTTTTTAAATCTATACCAATCTTTATTTTGTAAAATTTATAGACTAATCTTTAAAAAAAAAACTAAAAAACTAAGGAGTTCACTTCTGTGGCATAAAGCGTAATTCATTTAGGGACAAAAAGAGTATCAAATTGCAGATGTTTCATTTATTGTTTACGACATCAAACTTCACTAATAACTCTTTCAGCTGATTTTAACAAATGGTTTTGTTAATTTGAGTGGTGAAGAAATAGAGAAGCGCAAGATAGATGGGAAGAACAACATGGTGGTAGTTTGTGGGAGATTTGATTATGCAGAGGTAGCCATAAAGATCAGGAAGAAGATGAGACGCAGGGTTGAGATTTTGGATGTCCAGATGTTCACCGCCCAACCCGAATAACCCAAATCGGGTGTTCTTCCATGTAACATAATGAGTAAATGTAGGAGATCTTCTATGCCAAAAATGTTGTCCCAAACAGATGTCTCACTCTTAAGGAATCATATATTTAACTCGCAAATTTTTCTTTCTCCTTTACGAATTTTCGATCCAAACTTTTACCTTTTAAACTCCGTAAAGTCAAGCTGTAAACTTCAATGAAATTTGAAAAATGAACACTACCGTGGGACGGGTATGAGAAGGCCATAAATAAACTCACATCATCCATTAATTAGATCAGATAATGAAACTAGCAGATTTCAATGTGCCCAAAGACTTGCAGAATGTGGAATAGAGAAGCTCCAATATCATACCTATGAGCCAAACGAGCCCTTACTGACCTCTCAAACGCTTCTTGCCTTGTTGCATCAGATCCGCAAAGGACTGCAAACTAACTCCAACGTCTTCATCATACTCAATCCCAAGTTCCTCCTGGGAATGTGAATGCTCATTTGAAGATTTAACTCTTTGCTTTTGGAACTAATGAACCAATGAAATAGAGAATGTAATGTTTGTTGTGATTGAATACCTTGAATTCTTTGATATCCTTGGGGGAATTCTCGGTGATAGCATCCCATACGTCTTTGAACATTCGCTTGCGCTTTCTCCACTGACTTATCATCTCAGCATACAAATCCTCCACAGCTTTCCTCTCTTCTGGAGTTACTAGAGTGACTCCTCCTCGCAACTTAATCAATTTCTTTTCCATCTCTTCGGCCTGAAAATGGCAAGATATTCAGAGAAAATGTATTGCACAAAACACCTTCAGTTGGCAGAAGCATTAGACAGCTTGTTTTTTTCCAACCTCGTTTCTTTGTGTGGCTTCCCTGACACGTATTTCTTCCAATGTCAGATTTGATTGCAAAGCTTTAATTTCTGCAACGGAAGTGTAAAATTATTAAAGCATGGAGACAAACACGGAGTATCGAAAATAAATTTAATAAGTTTGAAGAGATGTTTTGTCTTTCTCCCTCATTTTCTTCCAAAGTTTCACTATATTTTGGAAGTTCCAAGCAGGCCCTAAGAACACTTACACTATGTTTAGCTCAAGGATTTTGGAAGGAAAAGAAAAGAAAATGGTTTTCTCTCATTTTCCTCACCAAAATGGAAGGAATTTGATTTTTCCTCCACTTGGTACATTTTGCCTTCTCATTTTCTTTTCCTTCTACTTTTCCTTTCTTTTCCCCTCTAACCAAAAAAGGAAAATGGTTTTCCACTTCATTTTCTTTTCTTTTCCCTTTCAAATTCCTTGAACCAAACATAGTGTTAGTAGGAAAAAAAGTCATTTCCTTGTGCAAAAAGGTTTAAAGAACCCACCTCCTTCAACCACACTGATTGCTCTCTTTTGTTCATCCACCATTTCCTGAAGCTTTGCATTTTCTTCCTTCATTCGATTGAGCTCTTCAGTGTCTGGAATATCAAACTGATCTTGCCTAGCAAGGTATATCTTTTGCTTTCCATATTCCTTGAACGTTATCTTTCCACTGTCAGCAAGACTGTCCAGTGCCTTTTGTACTGCAGCTTTCTTAAGGTTAAACTTTTGCAGAGAATCAGCCACATTTTGAACATTCAGAGGTTTATTTTGCTGGGGCAAATCCAAAGACAGGGAAAATTTTAAATGTACTATCTGAAGAGAGAAGAGTTGATGAATAAGCAGATGCAAGTATTGGCTGTTTGGCACAAAATACAATTCAAAATGTAAAGCAGCCATTGAATGGTGACAATAACGAATGAATACCTCATGCCAAATAAATCCCTTATAAACCTCATGAAGCAATCAACACCACTCTTTATACATTGTGCATAATGCTCAACCCTTCAATACAACATACTCCATATACTAAAAATGATATACCCATCTTCAACTTAACATATAGAAAGGCTCTCTATGCAGTAGTTTGTAAAATGTGGCTTATTAACACTTTCACATTATGCAGGAAGAGCGAAGGAAACAAAAAAAACTCGACGGGCCTAATTATGAAGTAAATTTGGTCTGTACCATCTCTCAAACAAAGCTCAGACCAAATCAAATTACCAAACCCATTATATTGTACTCAAGGGCACAAGCTGGGAGATAAGATCTATGTAACTCTACTCTAAGAAACAGATAGACTGCTTCCCATAGAACCCTAACAATGAGTAGACAAATTAGCTGAAAGAATTTCTCGCACAATTTACCCAATGAAATACACAAAACACAAAAATTGTTGTTTTTTCACTAAACTTTTCAGGGAAACACATAATCTAACACACAACGTCCAAATCCAACATCAGCTAAAAAGATTAAAGGTAGCAGATAAGGAGTTATCATCAACTCCAGCAGAAATGTCTAAGGAAGACGATACCTTTACAGCTAAATGGTTTCAATCGCATACAGAAAAAAAATCGATTAGAAATTACATTCAGAATTACGTGAAGGGGAGTTCGAATCGTACCTCGTTCACGAAATTGAGCACAATTCCTGAAATTGCAAATAGAAGTGAGTAGATATTTCGTAAATTACGAAGCAGATCTGACTGGCAGTTCTCGATATGAAAATCGAACAGAGTTTCAAATGGAGTTGCAATCGAGAATATAGATAGAGGATTACCTTCGGCGTTATCCGATTTCGGAGGCATCGGACGGAAAATTTGAAGGAATTCACACTGAAGATGAAGACCGTATTAAGAGCGCGGGAAAAACGTCTGCAAGTGGCCACCTAAATCCTAGCTTCGAGAAGTTGCACACCCGCAATACCCACAATGAGAGCAAATTTTACAAACTTTATTATATAAGAAATTCAATAAAAAAAATTAAATATATCTAAAATAATTTTAAAATAAAAATTTAAACCATATATTGTAAAAAGACTGAATTAATCAAACTAGATCAGTCCTTTGAAAAGATCATTATTATATACTTCCTTCGTCTCATTGTCTTTGTCTACTTTTGACTTTTGGAACTGTTTATCTAAACACTTTGACTCATCAAATTCTCTTAATGTGTAAGCCTAAAAATAGTCATATGTGATCTTGTTTGATTCGTCTTAACATATAGATTATTAATATATAATTTGTATAATTTTTTAATATACAAATTACAAGATAAAATGGATTAAAGAAATACATTGGAAGGTGTGCCAAAAGGTAAGTGGACAAAGACAGTGGGACGGAGGAAGTACAACATAATTGGCCGGTGTTTTTTTAAAAATCAATCAAAACTAGCTTGGTCTTTATGAAAAAAAGGAACCTTTTGAGACCGGGTAGTCTCGTTAAGACCGGTCTATGTCTAGTCCGGTACTTAATATGTAAAATTATTTTTAAAAATTCAAAAAAATAATCATTAAAAAAAATTATTTTTTGATTATTTAGTTTCTTTTTAAATATATTTTATTGATTTATAATAATTATGCATTTATGCAACATAGATATTATTATGTGAGATGGAAATTGGATATAATTATCAAACAATAAGTTTGATATGAACTCGCTTCATCCACAAATAATCTTTCCACTTTCCTTTTTTATCCATCCACAAATTATCTTCCCATTTTTTATTTTTCTTATTTGATACTACCTCTACCTCCGTCTCAGAGTATTTGTCTACTTTCATTTTTACACACCATTCCATACACTTTTTTAATCCATTTTATCTTGTAATTTGTATATTAAAAAATTATAGAAATTATATATTAATAATCTATATGTTAAGACAAATCAAACAAGATTACACATTACTATATTTAGGCTTACACATTGAGAGAATTTGATGAGTCAAAGTGCTTAAATAAACAATTCCAAAAATTAAAAGTAGACAAATACTCCAGGACGGAAGTAGTAATCAAAAATAATTTTTCAAAAAAATTATTTCCCACCCACTCCTTGTCCATAATAATTGGCAAGAGATTCAAAAAAACTTAAAAAGAATAAAAATCAAATAAAAATGTGTGATAGAGTATATGGTATACAATTGGGGTATCCTTTTAGTGTACCTTAGCATTGCTCTTTTATAAACTATCCTCAACCATCCAAGCCACACTTCTTTTCCTTATCTTCCTTCTCCCATCTGCATATACGTTTTTTCTTCCTCTTCTTCTTTTCTTCTTCCCCCAATCTTCTTCTTCCGTCAAGCCACTGCTCTCTTTTCTTCTTTCTTTCTCCATCCCCTAATCCACTCCACTCCTTTCCATTTGTTCATACCACACCAATCTTCTTCTTCTTCATTCTCCCTCCCCCTTCCGATTTCACCCACGATTTGGAAAGAGCTCTCAGATTTGACCAGATCTAGAAGTGTACAAAGACAAAAGTTGACAAAAGTGTTTTTTTTCTTCAGATCTGCGGGGAAATCAACAAGAAGTCCTAAACTAGAGAGGGCTTGCTGGTTGTGTTCCACATTTGTCCTCAACTAGAAGACCTGGAATGGATCTACGACGGCTGAAGGTCTGCGACAGTGGGGGTGGGGGAGGGGCGATGACAAGAACATCGGCAGTGGTGCCTAAGAGCGGTCCGTCGGTGTACCTCTCAAGGGCCCATTTTTAATCGTCCATCCCTTCTAAGCCTTCTCACTTCGTACGAAGGCCGTAGGACACGGGTCGCAGAGAGCCAGAGCCGAGAAGCTCGAACGCAAATCGATCGGAAAATTTTCTGAGTGCCGGTAGAGACACAGCCGCCGCCATCAGACGCCGCCGACCCTCCAGGTATTCCGCATTCACTACCCACAAGCTTTCTAATTTTGTAATTTTTTACTTTCTTTCATAGTTTCATTCTTTGGATTTAAAATCTAGGTTTAATTATTAGTTTTTAATTTGAAATCTTTGCTAATTGCTATGAAATAGAATGAATTAATGGTTCTATATGTTTTATATTTGATTTGGATGAATTGGTTTGAAATATAATGAATTTATGATATATATAATATATAAAAAAACTGAAAATTGAAAAACAAAAAAACTGAAATAAAAAATAAACTGAAGAATTGACGCATTGATATGAATTTTTGATATATATAAAAAAACTGAAAACTGGAAAAGGATAAAAAGAACAGAAAAATTGATATGAATTTATGATATATTCCTTGCTTTTCCATATTTATGTAGTTATAATACTGTGATTTTGTCATTTATTTTTTTCTTCTAATAATGTTGCGTTATTTATCATTTATATATAATTCATTTACACATGTTAATCTGTTAGACCATTAAGAATAAGAAAGTTATAAGATTCCAGCCTTCCGATTCGATCACAATTCTTCAATTGCTAAACTGCTGCCATTTCTTTATTGAATTCACTATATCAATTAAGAGTTGAAATCTAACATTGAACACGAGGATGGTTGATATGTTCCGCCTATTGAATAATCACCATTATTAGATCTACTTAAGCTCTAAAAATATTTATAAAATTTAAATTATAATTAAAAAATATATGCGCTCTCTAGTAGATGGCCTGTGTTTATTTGGAAAACTTGCAACAAAGAGAACTATTTTTGTGTACTGTAATTTTTTATTAACTTTTAAAATAGTTCAAAGAAAAAAAAGCATTTTTTACCCAACAAAACTAAGTACATCAAACTTCATCTACAAAGCTTCTCCAAGAGAAAAACAACCACACAAACAACAAACTTAATTAATGTATAACATCAGATTTCAGCTTCTTGTTAATAAAACACTTGATTTGAAAACCAAGCATATTCTACACACTCTTCCACTCTTCTAGGAGTCTGCTCATGCACCAATTTGTTCCTAACTTTCCATACTGAATACATAACAGCGGCCCAGGCTGCTTCCCATATGTTTCTTTGCTTTCTATTCTTCCCCTTTTTCATGCTGTAGGCACAAAAACAATTAAGGCTAACATAATTAATGGAACAACCCAATGGAGGTAGAACCTTGTCACGAAGCTTCATAATATATGTACAGCCCCGGAAAATATGTTTTTGATCTTCTACACAATTATTACATAACACCAAGTCTGTATTAATGTTTGTCCTTAAATTTAGCCAACCTTTTCTTGGTTTGTATTCTGCTCTGAATTGGTGTTTAGGGACGGAGAGCCTATTTCATACCAAATTAGTCCAACCAGGGGCACCACACGCCCCAATTAACCAACTGTAACCAGCCTAACCATTCACGAATGGCATACCAACAAATCTCTCGTTTGATCATTTGCTTTCAATAATAAAAAGAGTCAAGCTTGGGCGTATAATATTATAATCCTAGAAACTAGTATCTTTCAAGGATCTAGCATATGTATCCATTTAGCCAAAGATTTTCTTTTCATTAGCAATATCCCAATTCAATTTCATCACAGAAGCTCTATTCCATGAAACTAAGTTCTTAATTCTCAGCCCACCTCCTTTTTTAGACTCAAAAGTACCACTCCACATAAAATTTCTACAAATAGCTTGAATTCTTTTTATGACTTGAGTAGGGAAAATAAAAATTCTGGCCCAAAAAGTAATTATCCCCATCAAGACAGTTTTGATAAGATTGACCCTACCATCATACAAAAGGTGTTTTGAGCTGGAGCCAGTAATCTTAGCTGTAATTTCATCCACCAATGAATCACAATCTGCTACACTAATCCTACCGGCAGTAATGGGATTGCCGAAGTAGGCAAAAGGTAGCCTACCTTCTTTCATGTAAGTCAACCCAAGCAAATTCTGTCTCTCATGCATGATTCCTGCAAGCACAATATGGACCTTCATCAGCTCTGCACATGACTATAATATCATCAGCAAAATTAATGCAGTAGTTAACATACATCATACTTTAAATTAGTTATTTTGCTAATAGCTGCAATCAAAAGGTTTAAAAAAGTGGAGCACCACTGGTAAATTTGGAGACGAGAGGTAAATATGTGGACTAATTTGCAATTTAACATGTTACTAATAGTAATTCATATGATTTGTATATATTTTTTTTGATATTGAAAAGGAAGATATATAGATGAAAAGACTAAACACTTGGAAAGCTAGAGTACAACACAAACATATCCATTCCTACAAAACCAGAAGAAAAACATGATGTAGAGTATTCATTAAAGCCAAAAGGAATGAAAAGAGCATTTAATATCATGTACATCTTATGCAACTTGTTCATCCTTTACTATGTAGATATTTAACCCTATGATTCTTTCAGGTCAATGTTAAAAAGATTTTGATCTAATAACGTAAATCATTCATAAGAAAGCTCATTAAGCTCAGATGTAGTTAAAGTGCAGCCCTGGCATTCGGGTGTGTTTGATTTTTGCCACTTGACTTTTTTATCCAAAACTAAGAACAAATGTATTTTTAATATATGCTCCTAACATCTCAATTTATATTGTCTGTTTCGGTATACAGTGTTTGAAATTATTTTCAAATCATTTTATATGAAAAATAGTGTAGAACAAAAAAATAACAATTACATATTAAAATATTATATCAAAAAATCTAAAAAATTAGTGGTCATATGACTTTAATTTTATCAAATGATTGCCGAAAGAAGAGATAATAAGTAAAATGAAGTTAGATCCTGTGAAATGTGAATTGTAAATGAGCAATTTAACTTGGGACGAAGGAGGCGAATTCAAATTTTAAATTTAACACAAATTTTCATATAAGATGAGTTGAATAATATTTTAGTTACAAATATCGTGAATTAAAACAAGCAAAAAATATTTTTAAATGAATTTATATGAAAATTGAGGTATAATTAAAAAATTATATATTAAAAAATTACATCTCTAGTTTTTCAAAATAATAAGTGATATGGTGACATTATTTTATTAAATAGTTAACAAATTAGTAAAAAAGTGATTAAAATTTGATGGTATTATGGTGATGTCTTACAATTATAGATCTGGCTAATTTAACGTGAATATCATTATACTGCATAAGATGATATAGAACAGTGGAACTTGTTCATCCTTTAATTTTATATTTTGAAATTGCATTAAAAATGGTGAATGAAGGAGCCATGAGAACTAAAAGAATAATAAATATGTAATATTTGTTACTTTGAAAAATAATACTCATTAAACAAATGAAAGGTAATTAATGTACTTAATAAACACGTAAACTAAGTAATCAAACAAGTGTAAAAATAAATAAATTTGCCTGATGGTTTTAAAAAAATAAAATAAAAAAATTTAACATGGCACCACCAACATTCGGCTAGCCGGCTTTAAACAAGTATTACATAAAATTTAAAAAAATTCATCCGGCGGCAGCGGTGGTGATCTGCTTATGGCTTTGCGGATGACTTTCCTAAGCAAATCGCCACAAAGCCATCAGCGAATCTCCACCGCCACCGTCGGGTGATTTTTTTTTTTAAATTTTATGTACTACTTGTTTAAAGCCGGATAACCGGAAGTTGGTGGTGCCGGGTGAATTTTTATTTATTTTATTTTTTAAAGCCATCAGCCAAATCTTGTTTATTTTTACACTTGTTTGATCACTTAGTTTACGTGTTTACTAAGTACATTAATTACTTTTACTTGTTTAATGAGTGTTATTTTTCAAAGTAACAAATATTCCATATTTATTGTTTTTTAGTTTCCTTGGCTTTTTCATTCACCATTTTTAATGCAATCTCAAAATGTAAAATTAAAGGTTGAACACTTTTCATTATTCTATACCATCTTAAGCGGTATAATGCTATTCACGTTAAATTAGCTATATCTACAATTGTTTTATGACATCACCATAATACCTTCAAATTTTAATCATTTTTTTACTAATTTGTTACCCATTTAATAAAATAATATCACCATATCACTTATTATTTTGCCAAACTTGGGATGTAGGTTTTTGATATATAGTAAATTTTTTAAATAGACCTCAATTTTCATATAAATTCATTTAAAAATATTTTTTGCTTGTTCCGTTTCATGATATTTTTAACTAAAATATTATTCAACTCATCTTATATGAAAATTAGTGTTAAATTTAAGAGTTAAACTCACACACTCTCCGCCCAAGTTAAATTGCATTGCCCGTTTACAATTCAAAGGATCAAACTTCATTTTATTTATTATCTCTTCTTTCGGCAATCATTTGATAAAATTAAATAGTCATATCGCCACTAATTTTGTAGATCTTTTGATATAATATTTTAATATGTAATTATTATTTTTTGGTTCTACACTATTTTTCATATAAAATGATTTGAAAATAATTTAAAAACACCGTAAATCGAAACAGAAAATAAAAATTGAGACTTTCAGAGTATATATTAAAAATACATATGTTCATGGTTTTGGGTAAAAATCAAGGTGCAAAAATCAAACTCAACCCAATGCCACAAGGGCTGCACTTTAATTACATATGAGCTTAATGAGTTATTGTTACGCTTTCTTATGAATGATTTACGTTATATCAAAATCTTATCAACATTGCACCCACAAAAGTATCATAGGGTTAAATATCCTACATAGTAAAAGATGAACAAGTTGCATTAAAAGTACATGGTATTAAATGCTCTTTTCATTCCTTGGGGCTTTAATGAATGCTCTACACCATGTTTTTTACTGGACTGGTCTTTGTAGGATTGGATCTATTTGTGTTGTTCTCTAGCTTTCCAAGTGTTTAGTCTTTTAACTTATATATCTTCTCTTTCAATATCAAAAAAATCTATACATACCATATGAATTATTACTATTAACATGTCAAATTGCAAAGTAGTCCACACATTTACTTCTCGTCTCCAAATTCACCAGTGGTGCTTTAAAACCTTTTGATTGCAACTATTAGCAAAATAAATAATTTAAAGTATGATGTATGTTAACTACTGCATTAATTTTGCAGTAGCATGTATTCAAAATGTCAAAGAATAATAACCACAAGAAGAAGGCACAAGCAAAAGATTACTTCCATCCTCGGGAGGTGGAGGTAGTTCCCCCGGTTGCCAATCCTGTTACCCATCATCAAGAGGCCCAACATTTGGCGCTTGTTCCCGCTCCTCCAAATGTGATTTACCAACCTCCAAAGATTACTCAAGATATCAATGGAGCATTTACGTAAATAATCTTTCTTTTGTTGACAAGTATAATAATTATTTTGCACTACCATCTTTGGCATCGTAACATCAAATAGATACTATATATTGATGGTTTATTTAATCTATCCGGAAATAGCTTTAAAAGAGGAATACTTCCATGGCTTCATCCCTAATTAAAGTCGAAAATCTAGAAATTTTAAATCTATTCTCAAATTATTGAATGGAGCAATTCGAACTTCATTTGGGGACTTGATTTACCTGAGAAACATGTCTTTCTAGAATGTTAGTTAACCTTTAGAGGTGTTTTGGGACAATATTTGTTACAGAAGTATTTTAGGAATATGGATCAAACTTGAGGGTAATCATCATGTGAATGTCTCCTTTAAAAAGGTGTCATTTCCAAACCACCCAAATTGGAGATTGCTACCAGCTTGGCTAAGAGTCCTAACATTCAATACCTGCCTAAGAACAACAATTTGCTCCTTGGGCTTAGCTGTTCAGCGGGTAACGACCTTTTCCCCTTTATGTTTTGACAACTTTTTTAATACTGAGTTTATTTTCAATCAAGTTTCTCTTCAAAGTATCCTATATTTCTTTGATACTTATTTGGTTTTCTCATGAAAGTTGTTTCAATGGTGTGTTTTTTTTTCTAGGTTAATTGTTTCATTCTTACATTGTCCTTTAATAGGTTACTATTTAGAATTGACGTATTTTTTTAAAAAATCCAAGTCCCTCTCCATAGGTAAACACTTTTTGTATTTTTGAAAGATTGCAATGAATGGGATTTCCCTTGGTTTATACTAAGACCCATAGTATTCTGAAAGTGCTCAAGGGCCTGTATAATACACCTGATAGAACCCTCGTCAGCTCTGCACATGACTATGATATCATCAGCCAAGCAAAGGTTGATTATTAAAGGTCTTACGCATGGGATGATACCTCAACTTAACTTTTTTAACCAAATGTTCAAAAGTTTAAGGTTCTAGTTTTGTATTCCATAATTATCACAAAAATGAGAGGGGAGATGGGTTCCTCTTGTCAAATCCCTTTCCTTCTTCTAAAGAAACATTTATTATCACCATTGATATTGACAGCGTAAGAAGTAGAAGAAACTTAGAACATGATCCAGCCAATGAACTGTTTGGGGAAGTTAAAGAAATTCAAGATCTGATCAAGGCATGCCAGCTAATAGTCATAAGCCTTTGTGGTATCAAGCTTCATGACTACAGAGACTATTTTCCTAGTATAACACCTGTCAATTTCTCGACCCAGTAACACATTGTGTAGAAGTTCCCTCCCCTCCACAAAGGCCCCTTGATTGCTATCAACAATATAAGGAAGTATACCTTTTAGTCTGCTGCAAATAGGTTTAGAAATAGATTTATAAACTACACTACAGCATGCTATAGGTCTGTACTCCATATGGGTAAGGGGCTTAATGACTTTAGGAACAATAGTAATTTTAGTACTTTTAGTACTGTTAATTTGTTTATGCGTAGTGCCATTTTTGAAGAAATTTAGAATAGCTTCACACACCAAAGTGCCAACCATTTGCCATTGGTACTTGAAAAACGCACTACTATACCCATTAGGCCTAGGCTCTTAGTATTTGGAATACGAAAAAAATCATCTTTTTGAATATGCTTACAGTTAAAAGGCTCAATCAGCTTGACTTGTTGATCAATATTCATAAGAACCCCAAACTGGACAATTTCCTTAAGTTCCTGGTACCAATAAGACAATATGGTTTTGATAGTAATCTACAAATTCCAAAGCTACTTCATTAGGATCAGTTACCAACTCACTTTTTATTTATTGTGCTTAACTGAAATGATATAATTTTGCAAGTTCCTCTACTTCATCCAAGCATAAAAGAGTCTGGAGTTTTAATCACCTTCAACTAATCAATCCATTTTTGACAGCTGTATTTTTCTAATCAATGATATTTTAAGTTGGAGATGTAGCTCTCTAAGGATATATTTTTCCCTTAGATATAAAAGACTGATTATTGATTTCTCCTTTAGGTCTTTCTGAACTTCATCTAATTCACTCTAGATCACCTCACACTGTTTGTGAATGTTCTGAAATTTATCCTTGTCAAGCTTTTTCAAAGGCCTTTTTAAATGCTTCAATTTCTGAACAAGCTGATACATAGGTCAACTAGGTATCCGTTTAGACCAAATGTCCTCGACAATATGGTTAGAGTGCTGATCAATCACCCACTTGTCGCAGAATTTTAACCCCTTACCCTTTCTATCATTTTCCTGAGTAGGAAGCAAAGGATAGTGGCCAGGAATACCATCTTCAAGAATCAAGGCCTTTGCACCACATTGATTACCATTCCACATTAGCAAAATTCTATCTAGTTTTGAAAAGATCCTATAGTTCCTACTACCTTGGTTTTGCTTGTTGGACCAAGTATAGAAAGATCCACTGCAAGGAACTTCCTCTAATCCACATTTGATAGTACAATCTGTGAAATCCTTGATCTCATCAGCAGTGATTCTGTTTCCCCCAGACTGTGTCTTCTATTTGAAGCACTGAATTAAAATCTCCTAGAATGCACCAAGCTCCATCCGTTTTAGAGGCATAATCTTGCATCCCATCTCGCATTCTTTTTCTATTAATACGGCTGTTTTGGCCATAAACATAGGTAATATGAGATTAATAAGAATGCTCCTTGGAACCCCAGCTCCTAATCGTGCAGTGCACAGTTGGATCACACACATCAGTCACAGTCACAGTTACTGACTGTATATGAATTTTCTAGATAAACATAGGATGAGAAGTATTACTTATATAGGATCCCCAACTCGTGAACAAATTATTCTCCATATTCTTAAATTTAGGCTCTGGCTTAGTTTTCAAGATACCCATGATATGCATACTAAACTTATAAATGAGGTTTTTCACCTCTAATTGTTTATTAGGACTATCCAGTCCTCTAATATTCCATGCTCCAATGATATCAAAAAAGGAAAGTTCCCAGGGCAAGCAATATATACTAGGTCTTTATTGGTATATCCTCTTGCTTGTCTTCATTAAATTCTCTTTCGGCTGCTTTCTCTTTATTGTCTTCAGTGAAACCTTGTATATAATATTCTTCTGGTATTGCTTCCTTTTTCCTCGTATTCTGGACCTGGTTGGCTTGTGGAGCAGACATAGCTTCTGGCTTCTGAGTTTTGTTTTCCAGATCCTTTTATTCATCTCCTTTTTTAGGAACCTTTGGACTCCTTGTTATCTTTTTATTTTGGTCATCTTTCTTTCTGCATTTGCTATCCACATGCCCTATGCCTTTACAGTGAGAGCATTTTACACCATTCATATTGCACCTCTTGTTTAATGATCTTCCCATTCTCATCACTCATCAGCAAATAAAATTTGATCAAGAAAACTCTATTTCATACTAATTACTATTAACAGCTTGAATCCAAGCATACTCCATTTTTGTTCTAGATGTTGTAGTTTTATCTGCTTTGAAAGGATTACCAATTAGACTTCCCAATTTTCTCAAACTAGAAATACCCTAATACTTCACTTCAAGTTTTGGCAGCTTTATCCATATGGGGATATCTGTTAGTTCATACAGATCAACCCTATTGCCTGCTTCCCAGTTCCTAACATATACAGGCTTATTGTGATATTGGTAATATTTCTTCTTCACAGCCTCATCCCTATCTTCAGTAGATTGAAATCTCACCACATACTGTCTTGATACATTATTATTTTTATCTAGAAATTAATATGTATAATTTATATCTATAAAATTGTTTTCATTCTTAAAAATAGTGTACTGAGTAATACTTACTAATGTACGGAGTAATATTTACTAATTTCTACTCCCTCCATCTCAATTTTCTATTTCAAATTTCAACCACTTTCGTTACTCATTTTCGGCACTCATTTGATAAAATAATAATAAGGTCATATCACCTCTTGTTTTATATTTGTTCGAAATTGCGTATTGCGGTTTCGAGGCATTTTCTTTACATGGCGTATTGCGTAAGCCTCGAGGCGTTTTGAGGCGTAAGCCTCAATTTTTAAATTGAAAAATATCCACAGAACAATTTAAAACCAAAGATAGAACATAATGTATAACATTACTAATCCAAAAGCATTAAAAAAGTATATTGTCAAAGTAATACATCGCAAACACAACAAAGTCTAACATGGAATAAGACATAATATTGCTCAAAGTGATGAGCTTAAATTGAAGAATTGAAAAAAAGTTCATTAGTGTCTAACGGCTTGAAATTAGGATCAAAAGATGCTGCGTTTCCTTCATTCTTGTTAGAGATAAAAGAAGGAAACAAGATTGAAGAAGGAAGCAGGATTGAAGAAGGAAACCGAATCCCTTTGGAATTAGGTTTAGTATCTTTCCTAGTTTGATTTGGTTTAGTATTTAATATCTTTCCTAGTTTGTTTAATTCTTATTTTAGTAGGAATAGGAATTTTCTTGTTTGTTTTACCCTCTTCCTATATAAAGAGTGTTAGATATTTGTATTCAAAAACAAGTTTCACAAGATAGAAATACAGAGAATTTCCTCCCAAATAATTCTTTCATGGTATCGGAGCCAGTTTTGAATTCTTGAGACCTCAAACACGCTTCTTCCCCTGCCGGTGGGCATACACAATTCAATGCCTACCAGCGGGATATTGTGATTTTTTTATTTTTTTTATTGTCCTCCCTCTTTCTTGAAGAAGTGATCGGACAAGGGTTGTTCTATAGAGACAAACAACTCTTTTCGCGTCTACTGTTCCCGATCGACCGGCATCGCGTCCATCGATCGTCGCCTGTTGTTGTTGAAGTACCAGAACGGTCGACCGTTGCTGAAGAACGGTCGAGTCAGTCGACCGTCCCGACGGCAGTTTCTCTGGAGCACGGTTACTGTTCACGATCGCCCGGCATCGCGTCCATCGGTCGTTGCTCAGTTTCTGTAGTTTGGAGCAGTTCCCAATTTGTACGTGTAGGAATTGCACGTGGGACCTGCTGGAGAAGCTTGCGCAAATGCACGACCCGAGAGAACGTTTCTTTCAGGTTTGAAGCAGTTCCTAATTTTAATGTGTAGGAATTGCACGTGGGACCTGCCAGAGAAGCTTGCGCAGATGCGCGAACCGAGGGAACGTTTCTTGCAGGTTTGGAGTAGATCCCAATTTGTACGTGTAGGAATTGCACGTGGGACCTGTCGGAGAAGCTTGCGCAGATGTGCGAACCGACAGAACGGTTTTTTTTTATGTCCAAGCTGGGCATGTTGAACTCCCATGCTCCAGCTTGAGGGGGGGTGTTAGAGATAAAAGAAGGAAACAAGATTGAAAAAGGAAGCAGGATTGAAGAAGGAAACCGAATCCCTTTGGAATTAGGTTTAGTATCTTTCTTAGTTTGATTTGGTTTAGTATTTAATATCTTTTTAGTAGGAATATAAATTTCCTTATTTACTTTACCCTCTTCCTATATAAAGAGGGTTAGATCTTTGTATTCAGATGAAGTTTCATAAGAGAGTAATTCAGAAAATTTCCTCCAAAATAATTCTTCATGTTAGAGATAAAAGAAGGAAACAAGATTGAAGAAGGAAGCAGGATTGAAGAAGGAAACCGAATCCCTTTGGAATTAGGTTTAGTATCTTTCCTAGTTTGATTTGGTTTAGTATTTAATATCTTTCCTAGTTGTTTAATTCTTATTTTAGTAGGAATATAAATTTCCTTATTTACTTTACCCTCTTCCTATATAAAGAGGGTTAGATCATTGTATTCAGATGAAGTTTCATAAGAGAGTAATTCAGAAAATTTCCTCCAAAATAATTCTTCATGGTATCAGAGCCAGTTTTGAATTCTTGAGACCTCAAACACGCTTCTTCCCCTGCCGGTGGGCATACACAATTCAATGCCTACCGGCGGGATATTGTGATTTTTTTTTATTTTTTTATTGTCCTCCCTCATTCTTGAAGAAGTGGTCGGACAAGGGTTGTTCTACAGAGACAAACAACTCTTTTCGCGTGTACTGTTCCCGATCGACCGGCATCGCGTCCATCGATCGTCGCCTGTTGTTGTTGAAGTACCAGAACAGTCGACCGTTGCTGAAAAACGGTCGAGTCGGTCGACCGTCCTGACGGCAGTTTCTCCTGAACACGGTCACTGTTCACGATCGCCCGGCATCGCGTCCATCGGTCGTTGCTCAGTTTCTGTAGTTTGGAGCAGTTCCCAATTTGTACGTGTAGGAATTGCACGTGGGACCTGTTGGAGAAGCTTGCGCAGATGCACGAACTGAGGGAACGTTTCTTGCAGGTTTGGATCAGTTCCCAATTTGTACGTGTAGGAATTGCACGTGGGACCTGCCGGAGAAGTTTGCGCAGATGTGCGAACCGAGGGAACGTTTTTTTATGTCCAAGCTGTGCATGTTGAACTCCCATGCTCCAGCTTGAGGGGGGTGTTAGAGATAGAAGAAGGAAACAAGATTGAAGAAGGAAAGTGTTAGAGACAGAAGAAGGAAGCGGGATTGAAGAAGGAAACCGAATCCCTTTGGGATTAGGTTTAGTATCTTTCTAGTTGTATTAGGTTTACTATTTAGTATCTTTCCTAATTTGTTTAATTCTTATTTTAGTAGGAATAGGAATTTTCTTGTTTGTTTTACCTTCTTCCTATATAAAGAGGGTTAGATATTTGTATTCAAAAACAAGTTTCACAAGATAGAAATACAGAGAATTTCCTCCCAAATAATTCTTTCAATTCTCTTCCTCGGAATTGATGAAAAAATCATCTCTAATAGGTTCTCAAAACAAAAATATCATCTTCTTCATCTTCTTCAACTTCATCAATATGCTATAGTGTTTTTATTTCCCCAAGGCGTTGCCTTTTTGAAGGATGTCCTTGATTTCTTCCTAGGCTACTTTGGTTGGCTACTTCATGACCATCACCATTAACATCATCACTCTTGACAACCATATCATCTTCATGAACAATCCACTCATCATCTGAGGTAATTTAGTCCATCACCAATGGATCTTCCTCATCTTTCAGTGATGCTTTCTTCATCCATTTACTTTTCAGTCTTTTGTTGTACATCACATAAACCATTTTATTCAAATTCTTGGTATGCGAGCGATTTCTCTTCTTCGTATGGATCTACAAATTAAATATGTGTAAGTAGATGGATCACCAAAAAAATTGGTGAGTCATATATTCTAATAAGTAAATTTTTAAGAATATTATGTGGACATCTATACTTGATTAAATGTGCTCCAATTTCTTTCTCACGCAGATGAGGAACATGTAAGACTTAAGATTCTGATCGCACATGTCATTAGTTTAGGAGTCTCGTCTCTATATTGGGTCCACCAATCAACTGTATTATTTATGAAAATAGGTGTTTTCATAAAAAACATACTCCCTCCGTCCAACTTTAAAGTTCCCACTTTCCTTTTCAGTCCGTCCACAAATAATGTTCCCATTTCCTTATTTGGCAAAATTTTAAGTATAAAATGACTAAGATACCCTTAAAATTTTCAGTCCGTCGAATTGGGACTTGATGTACACTTTTTCATTCTAAATTCAATCAACTTGACTCAAGGTTTATCACATTTCTTATATTTAACTCTTAGCATACTTTCAAGTGTAAGATAGGCCCTACCGAACCTTGTAGCCGCGGGACGAACAAGATCTCGTTTTTGAACTCTCGCGTCAATGCTTATGCCCATCTGTGGTTATATATGTAATGAGTCGCCTATGACATTTTGTAAATAAAATATAGGACAATGGGAAGGTAATGGAATCCTTAGTTGAAAAAACATTATAAACTGTGAAATAGAGAAATGCAGTGCCTTCTTCGCTTTCCCCAATGCATTCTCGTGTTGAGGAAGCTTCTCAATGTCCTCTAGCATCAAATCAATATAGTGTGCTGCACATGGTGTCCAACACCTTCTAGTTTTTCCAATATCCAACTCTAAAATTTCAGTCCAAAAGAACAGAGTCTTAGTTGGATAAGGCTATACAAATAAAGGGTAATATATGATTAAAATTTGTCCATTTTGACTTGAAAAAATCAAAGTACATGGACACATTGGCATGGAGGAAGTATAATTTCATATGCTACAATTTAAATCATCAATAGTCACCTTACACCCTGGTCTCCAGGTTTGAACACATAAACAGGTTTGTTATCAAAGTAGTAATACCTTCTCTTAAGGACCTCTTCCTTATCTTCAATTTTATCAAATATAATCACATATTAACTTTCTTTAAGTAACACACACTATATCAAATTTCTCCCATATCCTCATCACAAATCCTTGACCCACCTCAGAAGGAGGGTTAAGTCCATTAATTGTCTATAATCATATTATTCGAATACAGTGTGTCTGTTGAGATAACAACCTCCTTAGTGAGCTTACCCGGTTTATTTCACATGTAGATATGTACAGTAGTGTGATTTCGATTTCGATCTACTAGCTTCCATTTTTTATGTAAATCCAGCATCATCATTATTCTGTTGCTTCTCCTTAGATTGTATTGAAATTTTGGATTCAACTGGCACTCCAAATTTTGGTTGAGCACTCAGATTGTCGATTGATTCATCATATACATAATTTCTCTACACTAATTTTGAGGTATACCAAATTAGAAATAATTTTGGTCAAACATCGTAATCCAAAGTGTCAAAGATTAATTAAAAATTACTCGCAGATTTTTTTAGTAGAAAGAAAAGTTGTTAGGTTCCCAATGGAAAAGCAAGGAGATTGAAACAAAAGAGACGCAACCATGTTGTTAGGAGAAGCAACTTTTCTTATTTTGAACCCCAAAATCCAAACGAAGTCTACAGAAGCAACCACCCATCCCTTTTCAGCTTTGTATCCCTACACTGGTTTTGCTCGTTGAAGCTAAGTTTGCTATACCGATTTCGGGTTATGCTTTGCCTGAACTTCCATTGAATTTCCCGAAGAATGTATACGCCTGAGATGTGATGTACTTTTATAAGGGGTTTTGCTTTCATGACTTTGCTTAATTCGTCATAGAAAGCCCCGAACTGAACCCTGTCCCAATTGCAGCCGCCCATTTCGATTGGCATCTTCTTGTGTTGAGCTGGTACATTCAGACTGCATAAGTAACAACTATGAGACAGATAAATGCAACATGCATTACTCTCATACCTAAATGTGCTTTAGGTATGAGAGTAATGCATGTTGCATTTATCTGTCACATTGTTGTTACTTATGCAGATCTGAATGTACCAGCTCAACACAAGAAGATGCCAATCGAAATGGGCGGCTGCAATTGGGACAGGGTTCAGTTCGGGGCTTTCTATGACGAATTAAGCAAAGTCATGAAAGCAAAACCCCTTATAAAAGTACATAACATCTCAGGTGTATACATTCTTCGGGAAATTCAATGGAAGTTCAGGCAAAGCATAACCTGAAATCGGTATAGCAAACTTAGCTTCAACGAGCAAGACCAGTGGAGGGATACAAAGCTGAAAAGGGATGTGTGGTTGCTTCTGTAAACTTCGTTTGGATTTTGGGGTTCAAAATAAGAAAAGTTGCTTCTCTTAACAACATGGTTGCGTCTCTTTTGTTTCAATCTCCTTGTTGCTCCATTGGGAACCTAATAACTTTTCTTTCTACTAAAAAAATCTGCGAGTAATTTTTAATTAATCTTTGACACTTTGGATTACGATATTTGACCAAAATTATTTCTAATTTGGTATACCTCAAAATTAGTGTAGAGAAATTATGTATATGATGAATCAATTGCCAATCTGAGTGCTCAACTAAAATTTGGAGTGCCGGTTGAATCCAAAATTTTAATACAATCTAAGGAGAAGCAATAGAATAATGATGATGCTGGATTTACATAAAAAATGGAAGCTAGTAGATCGAAATCGAAATCACACTACTGTACATACCTGCATGTGAAATAAATGGAAATAAACCGGCTAAGCTCACTAAGGAGGATGTTATCTCAACAGACACAGGTATTAGAATAATATTATTATAGACAATTAATGGACTTAACCCTCCTTCTAAGGTGGGTCAAGGATTTGTGATGAGGATATGAGAGAAATTTGATATAGTGTCTGTTACTTAAAGAGAGTCAATATGTGATTATATTTGATAAAATTGAAGATAAGGAAGAGGTCCTTAAGAGAAGGTACTACTACTTTGATAACAAACCTGTTTATGTGTTCAAACCTGGAGACCAGGGTGTAAGGTGACTATTAATGATTTAAATTGTAGCATATGAAATTATACTTCCTCCATGCCAATGTGTCCATGTACTTTGATTTTTTCAAGTCAAAATGGACAAATTTTAATCATACATTACCCTTTATTTGTATAGCCTTATCCACTAAGACTCTGTTCTTTTGGATTGAAATTTTAGAGTTGGATATTGGAAAAACTAGAAGGTGTTGGAAGAATTTAAGTGCTAAAAAGGCATTCATCTAAAGAACAAAGCCTGAGTGGTGTACTATATGCTCATTAGTACAATAAAGTCATATTTTGGAAGTTCATTCTTCCTCCGTCCCATATCTTTCTTCGTAGAGCACTATTTCAACTTCACGTAAACTTTTATTTAGTTGTGTTTTTTCATGGCCTATATGATAAGGAGAAAAATATTTTTATCATTACTTGTTTTGTTGAACTTTCAATGTAGTTTTTAAATATGTAAATTTTATTTTTATACCAATATTTTAATAAAATAAATTGAAAAAAATTGGGATTTTCTTTGTTTTGCGCAACGCGAAGAAAGATATGGGACAGAGGGAGTAACAAGATAAATCTAATAACACATTTTTATACTTATATACATTACAATTTTTATTTCATTAAGTTTTAAAGTTCGTTTCCATATCTCTGACAAAGCCAATAGTTCACTATTTCTTTCTATGGGCTATGATGAAGTAACACAAAATGGCTATTTAAACCGTATGCGGTTCTTTAATAGTGAAGTAGCAATTGGTCAATGCAACTTTCAACACTCATCATGCGTTACATTGGAAAGAACCACTCTATGTTATGAACATTGAACATCAGGGGTAATGGTTGTGTTGTAAGATCCAAAGTTTGTCTGGTTTGACTCAATAGAGTCAAATTGGATGAATACACTAGGATAGAGATACTTCGACCCAATTTAAATTGCTTGTTTCAATTTAAAAACTACATCTAAAGTTTCAATTTAAAAACTACATCTAAAGTTCTATAAAACACAATGTTTGAAAAGGCGGAACGTAAACCCGCCTCAAGGCGCGTGATGAATCTTTTTCCGTATATTAACGCCATGGGGCCTATCCAGATTCACGCAATAAGCCATTTTACGCAATTTGCTTAAATGTTTATGCCATGAGGTGTACGCACTAATGCGCAATGAGGCATACACCCGTCACCATCTTAAAATTAGAAAATCAAAGGTTAAAGTTGTCAATTACCCAATTTAAGTGTATATTTTAGAATTACCTTGTCGATGACTGTAATTGCGACCCTAATCGTGTGATTACCAACCTGCGATTCATGTTCTTCATAACGTCGACCGTCTCTGCATCTCTCTATTTTTCGTCTCCATCACTATAGCAAGTACACTCCTTTTTCTTTTTTTCCCGGCAAAAGGTATGCGAATGGAGGAGCTGGACCGATTTATAATTGAGACTGGTTTTTTTCCGTCTCTGCTTTTGATGGCATACAGTTGTTCATCTCTTTTTCTTTTTTTGTTCTAATTGTTAATCTCCTTTGTTCTCTTTTTTGATAATTTGTGTGTTAACCGTTGTGTTTTTGTGTTTCTAAGATTAGTTGTTGTATACTATTATATCGTTTATTTAGGTTTCTCAAGATATTGCTTAAATGTCAGACCCAGCATGAAAATATGGTGTTGACTTAACACCCAAAAACGAAGGACAAAAAAATTACAAATATGTTAACTTCAATTTTTGTAAAAAAGATATCCTAGGTGGGATTAGTCAATTTAAGCATCATCTTGCTGGTACAAGGAAAAATTCAGCACCTTGTACTAAGGTTCCTAATGAAGTTAAACAAGAGATGTTATCTACTTTGAATTAGGCCGAACAAACAAAGCATGTGAACTTGAGAAATCAGGAGGAACTCATTGATAGTGGTGCTTACTAACAATATTATAGATACAGTTGCTGGTTCATCAAGCGGTGGTAGCAACTCCAATAGAGGAGTACGCAGTCTTATGGATAGATTTGTTGTGGATGTTAATCTTGATACTCCTGATAATATTCCAAACAAACCAATAGGCGAAAGGGGAGCTAGAGAGAGAGAGTTTGCCAAGATGTAGGAAGATTTTATATTGAGAACGGTATTTCATTTCATGTTGCAAATTCTCTAGTCATAAACATGTGTCGTGCAATCGGAAATTTTGGCAGCGGTTTTAAGCCACCTACAACGCTCGAGTTGAGCCAATGGATCTTGGATGAAGAGGTAAAAGCAACTCAAAAAATTATTGATGGCGGGAAAAAGGCGTGGACACAAACCGGGGTGTCGGTACTTTCTGATGGATGGAAAGTTACGCGAAGAAGGCAGTTAATAAATTTTCTTGTTAACAATCCTTATGGCACTATTTTCTTAAAAACATTTGATGCTTCTCGTCATGTTAAAGATGCAAATATATTGTGTAATCTATTTGATGAGGGTGTGGAAGAGGTAGATGAAGACATTGTGACCCAGATTGTTACTGATAACGCTTCGAATTATAAGGCTGCTGGTGAGATGCTCTCTGAAAAACAAAATCGACTGTGGTGGACACCATGTGCAGCACACTATATTGATTTGATGCTAGAGGACATTGAGAAGCTTCCTCAACACGAGAATGCATTGGGGAAAGCAAAGAAGGCACTGCATTTCTCTATTTCACAGTTTATAATGTTTTTTCAACTAAGGATTCCATTACCTTCCCATTGTCCTATATTATATTTACAAAATGTCATAGGTGACTCATTACATATATAACCACAGATGGGCATGGGCATTGACGCAAGAGTTCAAAAACGAGATCTTGTTCGTCCCGCGGCTACAAGGTTCGGTACGGCCTGTCTTACACTTGAAAGTATGCTAAGAGTTAAATATAGGAAATGTGATAAACCTTGAGTCAAGTTGATTGAATTTAGAATGAAAAAGTGTACATCAAGTCCCAATTCGACGGACTGAAAATTTAAAGGGTATCTTAGTCCTTTTATACTTAAAATTTTGCGAAATAAAGAAATGGGAACATTATTTGTGGACGGACAGAAAAAGGTGGGAATTTTAAAGTTGGACGGAGGGAGTATGTTTTTTGTGAAAACACCTATTTTCATAAATAATACAGTTGATTGGTGGACCCAATATAGAGATGAGACTCCTAAACTAATGACATGTGCGATCAGAATCTTAAGTCTTACATGTTCCTCATCTGCGTGAGAAAGAAATTGGATCACATTTAATCAAGTATAGATATCCACATAATATTCTTAAAAATTTACTTATTAGAATATATGACGAGGACATTTGGTCTAAACGGATACCTGGTTGACCTATGTTTTAGCTTGTTCAGATATTGAAGCATTTAAAAAGGCCTTTGAAAAAGCTTGACAAGGATAAATTTCAGAACATTCACAAACAGTGTGAGGTGATCTGGAGTGAATTAGATGAAGTTCAGAAAAGACCTAAAGGAGAAATCAATAATCAGTCTTTTATATCTAAGGGAAAAATATATCCTTAGAGAGCTACATCTCCAACTTAAAATATCATTGATTAGAAAAATAAAGCTGTCAAAAATGGATTGATTAGTTGAAGGTGATTGGAACTCCAGACTCTTTTATGCTTGGATGAAGTAGAGGAACTTGTGAAATTATATCATTTCAGTTAAGCACAATAAAAGGTGAGTTAGTGACTGATCCTAATGAAGTGGCTTTGGAATTTGTAGATTACTATCAAAACCATATTGTCTTATTGGTACCAGGAACTTAAGGAAATTGTCCAGTTGGGGTCCTTCTGAATAGTAGTGGGTTTTTCAAGTACCAATGGCAAATGGTTGGCACTTTGGTGTGTGAAGCTATTCTGGATTTCTTCAAAAATGGCACTACGCATAAACAAATTAACAGTACTAAAATTACTGTTGTTCCTAAAGTCATTAAGCCCCTTACCCATATGGAGTACAGACCTATAGCATGTTGTAGTGTAGTTTATAAATCTATTTCTAAACCTATTTGCAGCAGACTAAAAGGTGTACTTCCTTATATTGTTGATAGCAATCAAGGGGCCTTTGTGGAGGGGAGGGAACTTCTACACAATGTGTTACTGGGTCAAGAAATTGACAGGTGTTATATTAGGAAAACAGTCTCTGTAGATGCATCATGAAGCTTGATACCACAAAGGCTTATGACTATTAGCTGGCATGCCTTGATCAGATCTTGAATTTCCTTAACTTTCCCAAACAGTTCATTGGCTGGATCATGTTCTAAGTTTCTTCTACTTACGCTGTCAATATCAATGGTGATAATAAATGTTTGTTTAGAAGAGGGAAAGGGATTTGACAAGGGGAACCCATCTCCCCTATGTATGTATGTATGTATGTATGTATTTATGTATGTATGTATTTATGTGTGTGTGTGTGTATGTATGTATATATATGTGTGTGTGTGTGTGTGTGGATAGACATATCCATTCCTCCACCTCCCAAAGTTCATATAAGAATTGGTGGAAAGGACATACTAGCCAACTGCCACTATGAAGCTATGCCCTCATTTTGCTCTCAATGTAAAAAGTTTTGTCATAAAATCACAAATTGCTCCACTTCATTACCCACCGGAAAAGTTCCCTCCGGCAAGGGTAAAATGGGCAAGCATCCAGAGGAACAACAAGATTGGAAAGAGGTCATAAATAAAAAGACAAAAGCTATCAAGCTTAATGTTGCAGGACCAGCCCCCAGAGTGGACCACCAAAAGGGCCCCAACAAATTTGAATGGAAAGCTAAAGTGTCAAAAACTTCCTTCTCCAACAAATCACACAGCTCTCCCGGCCCACACATTGAAGTACACTCCAATCTTCTCATGAGTCATCTGGACCTACCCATCAACATGCAGGAAGATTACACCAGCCACTTCCCTACAATAGCAGAAGCCAAAGCATTTGTGGACAAAAGTTAAGGCCACACAATACCTCAAGAATAATAAATCAGCTTCCAATCATAGGTCTTTCATGGAAAAACCACTCGATGGGTCTAACACACTTGAGAGAGGTTTTTCTATGTCAGGTGAAGAATTTCAAATGCATGTACACAATGGGGTAGAAGATAATCTATATTCCATTGGTACTAACTCAGATGAGGCAGAATATGAGGAGGTTACAGGCTGCCCAGACAATCAAGTTCTCCACAATAAAATCCCAGTTTCAAATACACCTCTTCTGTCTGCCCACAACAAGAAAAAGAAGAAAAGCAAAAGAAGGTCTTACCAGAAGCATGAAGGGACATAAAGAAGTTAAACATTTCAAACATCAATGAATTTGCTGTTCTGGAATGTTTGTGGAGTTAGGTCCTCTCTCAAAAGGATCAAAATGCTGAAAGTTACTCACTCTCTCAAATTCATTGCTATTATTGAACCTATTGTTAATTCTTCAAAGATCAACATTTATGCAAAAAAAATTGGTACTCACAACTACCTGGCTTCCAACAACAACAAAATCTGGATTTTTTGGGAGAGTCCTTACTTTCTCCTCAAAAGCTATCAAGACAATGATCAGACTTTTAGCTGTGATTTACAAGACTCCTCCAGCTTGAACATCACCAGAATAATGTACTACTGTATATGGCAAACACACTGGGAAAGAAAGAAAAGCACTGTGGGAAGAACTGAGAAATCTGACCCCTCCTAATTTTAACTGGATTGTTGGTGGGGATTTTAATATCATTACTGATATCACAGAGCACATTGGGAGAAATCCCCCCCCCCCCTACAATCAGACATGGATGACTTCAAAGAATGTATCCTTCAATGCTTGCTTACAACTCCTCACACTATTGGAACCAAATACACTTGGTCAGGAATAAGGAGCACAGGGAGGATTATGAGGAGACTGGACAGGGTCCTAGCTAAATTTGGTAAGGGTTCTCCTAGACCTTACCCCACCGATTTTGGTGGCTCCTTACTGGGATATATATATATATATATATATATATATCTTACATATGTCTCTTCATCTAAATGTAGGCAACATTTTTTGAACTGTTTGATGACCAATTCTGTTCAAGCCTACAATTGATTAGAAAACTGGACACACACTGGGAAAAAAATCAAACTTGACATGAGTAAGTTTTTACCTTTCTCACTTAGATTTACAGTAGAAAATGTTTTCTATTGATTGTACACATGTATTCAATAATTTTTAAAAATACTTCTTTGAATGTATCAGACATCTTCTGCTGCTTTTTTCTCTTAGGAGTTAAAAAAATTGTTCTTTTATATTTTTGTCAAAGAATTTGGATAGAAATAAAGATGAATTCGAACTTATAGATCAAAATCATACTTTAATCTATCTATTTATATAAAGGATATCATTTTTTTAAAAAATATAATGACATGACATTTACAGGTTTATGTGGTTGGTAGCATAAATATATCTTACACAGATGTCTCTTCATTTAAATGAAGCCATCATATCTTGAACTATATGATGACTAATTCCATTCAAGCAAACAATTGAAAGGAAGTTTGTACACGCACAGAGGAAAAAACAAACTACGCCTGAGAAAGTAAATCATGCTCCAAGAGCCACGGGATGTAAAAGAAACACCTCAAAATTGTCTACATCCCATGGCTTGATGTTATGTATATAACTAGATTGAGCGAGTTCCTTTTTGCTTTGTATGCACTTAGATTAGATTGGGACTTAAATAAATGCAAGTATAACCATAGAGAGAACAAAACCCACTTTTGATTAACTCTATTTGCTGTTCATTTTTATTTTCTTTTTTATTCATTTTAGGTCACCGAAGAACAACATTTCACTGCACTGTTGCTCACCTGCGGTTAGGTGATTACCAACACTGTGTCAGACATCGATTACAACTCGTGGTACGTGTGCCTCTAGATTAGATTGTGGCTTAAATAAATGCAAGTATAACCATAGAGAGAACAAAACCCACTTTTGATTAATTCTATTTGCCATTCACAATTCTTATTTTCTTTTTTATTCATTTTAGGTCACCAAAGAACAACAACTCACTGCACTATTGCTCACCTATGGTTAGGTGATTTCCAACGATTTGCCGCACAACGATTACAACTTGGGGTACGTGTGCCTCTATTGTTCTGTTTAACTTCAATCATAAATTTTAATAATTCAAATTTTGTTAAACTGCATTTATGCTTTTCAATAAGAAAAATTGGAATTCTAAAATATCAGCTTTATTCCTTTCAAAAAGTTTAGAGGTAATATTCAAACTAAGGGGGGTGTATTCAATCAGGATTCTAATGGATTTTTTAGATTATTTAGAATCCATAGATTCTGTAAAATCCATGGATTATTTTAAATCTATATAGAGTTAAGTAGATTTTAATGTATTTTATCAATAGGATTTTGTATGATTCTATTTGATTGTTTATAATTCATGGATTATTTACACATAAAAATGAATTATTTTTTAAAATCTATACATTGCACATGTTGGAAACCTCCAATACTAAAACAGCTCCAACTTGTCCTTCATCTTCCTTCTAGCAAGAGTTGTTCAAGGTTGCCCTTCATCTTCCTTCTTTGCCCTTCATCTTCCTAGGGCTGCCACTGCCCTTCATCTTCCTTCTCTTTGCCGTTCATCTTCCTAGGGCTGCCACTGCCCTTCATCTTCCTTCTTTGAACCCAAAATTCCAGCAACTCTCTCAAGTCCTCAAAACAACAATTCGCCAACAGCAAAATCGAAAAAAGTGTCAGTGAAAGCAAGAACCAATCCTAGGTGAAAGGTGAACTGTTGGTGCTTGACCCTGCCCATATTGTCTCAGCCATTCCAACCCATTATCATGCCAAAAGAACACAAAACATTCACCAATAATCCACAAACAAACCACCAAAAGGAAGAGCAACATGCCAGTCACACATAGCCAGGAACCAGGTTAAAGAAGATGACCAATTACCAAGAGTTGAAAGACTTCATCACAATATTATCAAATCAGAAATCCAATACTAGCCATGAGATATTTTTTCAAAACACCAAGAGTTTACGAACAAAATTGATAAAGAACAAGCAGGAATCTGAACCATCTCAGAGAGCTCAAATCGCAATGTGAACAGTGCAACAAACTTCCCTTTTGCCTAATTCGTTACCTTAATTAACTATAATCGGGACTCCAATTTCAGAATCAAAAGAGGCTTACCAGATCGCTCATAATTCCTCAATAATCGGCCTTCAATTCAGTAAGAGTAGCAACGAATCTGGAAGAGATGGCGACCAAAGGAGATGAGCGATTGGAAGAAGATGAAGAAGATGCCCGATTGGAAAAAGATGAAGAAGAGATGGCGACAAGAGGAGACGATCGACTGGAAGAAGATGAAGAAGATTGGCGACCAGAGGAGAGGATCCATGGAGTTGTCAAAATCTTTACTTTTCTGGTGAGATTTTAAGGGTGGATTTGTATTTTTACCCAACAAATAAAAATCCATCAAAATCCACATTTTTTACAATCTTTAAGAATCTATTAGATTTTGAATATTATTAGATTTAGAAAGATTTTTTAAAATCTGAATTAAATACATTCAGATTTTAAATGACTTTTTAAAATCTAAATTGAATACCTACGGAATTTCCGAATCCAAAACAATCCATCAAAATCCTGATTGAATACACCCCCCGAAGTTTAAGAATTTATTTTAATATTTCGGGCTAATTTTTGGGTTATGACTTGCAGAATTTGCTTGATTTTAAGTAAGTGATTATAATCTCAAAATATTAATAACTAGAATATCATAATCAACCATCCTAACTTTAGAAGATTGTTTTAAGGGTAACGAAAAAGATTGTGGAGGACAACTAATGCACTGTAATTGTGGCTCTTTCGGTACTTACACACTTACACCTCTATTTCTCTATTTAATCTCTTCACCTAAATATTTTTATGGTTCAATTCTTGATTTATAGATTGAATATGATTGAATCAAGAAACTTAATTTTAAAAAATAGGCTTATTTGGTTTAAATTTTGGGTAAACTTAAGAGCTTATATTCAAACAAATTTAAACACTTACCATGAAATAATATGACTTCATTACTTTCTGGTTTTATAGACTTCCACAGTTTGAGTTCATCCAATTTGTTTTTGAGATGATATTTTTAACTTGACAGAAACCAAAAAGTTGGTTTGACTTTTTTTGCTTGGTATAAAAAAACAATGTGAATTAAGCAACTAAGATATGAAATTGTAGCATGGATCGAGTTATTGTTTTATTATTTATTTAAATGTTAACTTTTTATGTTAATTGTTAAAGATTGTGCTTTCAAGTTTTGGGACCGGGGAGAGCAACATCTTAAGCTATATTTCCGAATATTTTACCTACAATTGATAAAAACACTATGGGTGGGCTCTAGACCTCATGACATACATCTTAGATTTTTTTAATTTAGTATTGCGTGAACTCATGTATATCATCTTAGTTCTTCCATTTTAGACATTCATTACCCATGTAACCCCATGTTGCTGGTGATGCTTTATTATTACCAAATGATTGTGCTGTTTAACTATGACAATAAGGAGAAGAAACTTATTGACTTCAAGGGCATCTAAAATTCTGTGATCCACTAATGAAGAAATCAAGAGCAGTAGTTTTCTTAAAATGATAGATGTAAAATAGTTAGTTATAGAGCCTCGAGTATTAGCTAAAATATTGGCATTTTGGATTGAAAGATGGAGAAGATTGAGGTTTAGTAGTTCTCAAGAGTAAAATGAGGATATATTGATTCAGATGAGTCCAGAGTTTATTATTTCCAAAACCTAAATTCACAATTTCACTTTGAATCTTCTTTACTGATACAGGGTAATTGAGAGTTAGTTACATACGGAGTAAGTAATTAAGTTTGTTGTGTTAAGATTGTTGCTTTGAAAGAGGTTATAAATACTCCCCCTATACATTTCATAATGAAGCAATGAATGAATAAACGAATTACCCTTCATAAAAGAGGTTATAAAAAAATCACCTGGTGAACGGCGGAGGAGATTCGCCGATGGCTTTGATGATGGCCTTCCTAACCCTTAATAGCCTTCTTCGAGACTTATGTAAAAGTGATAGAAAAGTATTTCTTATCTTTTACAATAAGAAGAATGGGGTATACCAAATGGGGTACCCCATTCATACACCCTACATCTTTACCTTTCATTTCTTTTTTATTTTTAATTTTTCTCTCACTTGCTTTTGTATGGTGAAGATGGAGTGGGGTACAAATAAAATATACCATTTGGTGCATCCTTAGCATTTTTGTTACAAATAGTGTCCAAGGGCACTAAATTCTCAGCATTTTTAATATCTTTCCCCGACCGTCAAATTTGGAAGATAAAATAGAAATGAATGGTAAGGCTCCAAAATGTACGTTATATTATCTCCGTCCCTAAGTATTTATCTTGTTTTGACTTTTTTGGTCAACTATTTTTAACATTTGACTATAATTAAATAAAATAATATTGTATATTAATTAGATAAAATAATATTTTGAAAAATTTGATATAATAAATTTAATAAATCTATTTTTGTATCAATGTCTAATGTCATTCTTATTTAATTTGAGGTCAAAGTTTATTAAATTGGTATGCATGGTTCCTGTCCAATGGCGCCTCGTATGGAGACTTGATTTTAGCTGCTAAGTCAGACAGTTAGGAGAAGCTCAAGACAAAAAAAAAACTTGTAATTGTCTTGGAATGAGCGAGCTTTGCTTACGCTTTAGGGACTGGATTTAAACCCAGGTAAGACCAAAGGAGAAAATCCCTGGCTGCCCATCGTTAACCCCTTCGATTTGCTCCACTCTATCCATGAAAGCTGTTCCTGCTGTGGTTGTGAACTTGAGGTCGGCAGAGTCCGGGCAGAACGCGACTCCGTCTTTCGACAGCTGGACGTTGCAATCGATTATGTCAGCACCATCGTCTATCGCTTTCTGATAAGCAATATCTGACCCTCCCGGGTAGTCGCCACTAGCCCCATTGTGGGAAATGACCAACTCTCTGCAATCACAACAAAGATATGTATAAAATGGTGCCACCATCACAATGGGGTCTGTCTAATGGTGATGGTTCTTACTCCTCAATGCCCTAGAAGCATTCTTGTTATGAGCCCAAGCACGCAATGACATTTGACGCGGTGGAGCAGAAATCGGTGACCTCGCCAGAAGTGAGAGTTGTCAATGAACTGGAGGTACTCGTTCGCCAGGTCAAGGCTATAGTTGTAAGGGATGTAGTTATCGTTTGCAAAGCCATAGGCAAACACCTCAAGGCCTTGTTTGTGGGCATCTGTCACAAGAGCCGTAGACGGCTCCAGGTAGCTAGCGGTCCTTACTGACTGGCCATATGAGTTCCTTTGGGGAAAGTGTCTGGCAACTGTGGTTGGTTGTATTCTGGAGGAGCAGTTTGGACAGACAGTAACCAAACCCATCCTTGCTGATCAGCTTTAGATCACACAGCATGGCAGAGCCCAGCAAACTCTGGGGTATGCCGAAAGAGTAAGCCCCCCAGCTGCTCTCAACAAGAGTCACAAGGTCATCTGATATCCCCAATGGCGGTCGCATCAAAATGACAGGCACCTACTAACACGTGACAAGACAACCTGGACATCTTCTTTAAGATGTCACTAGCCAACACACCACTGACCTCCGTCATCGCATTCCAAGGTGGCAAACGACATGCGAAGAGGGCCTTCGACAGCCCATCCAGCAAATACCGACCTTAGGAGCCGGTATGGTGACCCAGCAGCTTGGGGGAATGATCCCAGCGGGGGGGGATGGTGCTTCTCGGTGACATATATGTAGGATTGTAGGTTGTAACTCCTTATTTTTAACTCTAAAAAAGTCAAAATAAGAAATTTTTTTCTTGGGACGAAGAGAGTATACATTATGCTAAATTTATATATTTAACTTCACATATAGACTCTTTTATGAAATTATTACTCCCTCAGTTCCTATTTTGACTTTTAGGAAAAATAAAGAGTGTGTATTTGTGGTTGACTTTCCAATTGTCCTAGATGTGATATGTAAAAATAAGATGTGATGGATAGATTATTAGTGAAAAAGTATGATGTGATAAGTAGAGTAAGAAAAAATAAAGGTAAAAGTGGTTTTTTTAATACAAAGTGAAGTATTTTTGGGAAAACAAAAAATGAAAGAAGCAAGTGTTTTACGAAATGGAGGGAGTATATTTCATAGTTTGAAATAAACTAGCATCACTCCCGTGCGTTGCATGGGTCATATTTATATTACTAAATTAAGATCATTTCTGAAGGATGCAATTTCTTATCTAATACTCCCTCCGTCTCTGAAAAATCTTCCCTTTTCATTTTTTCTTTATCCCACAAACTCCGATCCTTTTTCTATTAAAAAAACTACTTTTGCCTCTTACCTTTTCATACCCTAGCTATCACATCATACTTTTTACTAATAATCTATCTATCACATCTTACTTTTATCAATCACATCAAGGGTATTCATGGAAAATCAAACACTAAAATATCTCTCCCTTAATTTTCCAAAAAGTCAATAAGGGAACTTCTTTCGGGACGGAGCCATTATATATCAAACTTTTAAAAATTTATTTATTTAAAGACTTCTTCATGATTTTCTACTCCGAAAAGCATGAATCTTGTTTAAGAACTCAAGAGAGTGTAAGTCATTCAAAAAATTTGAAAGAGGCTAATTACGAAAAGTGATTGAGAATGATTGTATTTAAAGTATGAAAAAATTAAAGTATTTTTCTATTTCCATGCATCTAATTTTTTCTGGGTAAGTTATTAATTAGTGGTTGATTGTTCAACATATAAAGGTATATATTATTCAACATGTTTCCATGTATTAAAGGCGCACCTCTTAAAACGATGTCTCCATAAAACGTTTGGGCCTGGATCTCTAAACGGAAACATTGTTTAATTGAAAGCTTATTTGGTTAGAATTATTACACGATAATAATAACTAAGTACGATAATATTATTACACAGTATATTATTATTATTACTCCCTCCGTTCCTTAAAACCCTTCCGCCCTAAATTTTTGCGCACCTCATTAAACGCTTTTACTCCTACCTAAATTATCTAAAATATACCCCTCTATGTAGTTTATTGCGGGTAGAAGTTGTTTTAGGGGTATTTTAGACATTTTAGGTGGGATAGAAGTATTTTATGGGCTGCGCAAAAAATTAAAACGGAAGTGTTTTGTGGAACGGAGGGAGTATTATTCTTTCATGACAATAAATTAATAATGATTAAATACATTAATATTATTGCACGATATATTAGTATTATTATTTTTTCTACACGGTAATACATAATTTATTCTTGCTACAAAGTAATTTATGATTTAATTATTATTTCTATATTCAACACTTAACATATGTGCCACCATTTCTATATATTACTTTGACATTTTTTATATTTAATTTCTTTTATTATTTTTTATTTTGATTTTTTTAATTGTGCCTTCCTTAAATGCATAAACTTATATATTTAAATTTCTTCATAAAATATTTGGCACCGAATCTCTAAATGGAAACATAATTAAATTGAAAGCTTATTTTCTTAACAAAATGGTTTGTATGATTAAAATGGTTTGTTTCTTAATTGGAAATTATATAAATTACGAAACTGTAAATTTAATGCATTGATTAAAAAATTTACACCTTAACGTGATTATTANATTCAACACTTAACATATGTGCCACCATTTCTATGTATTACTTTGACATTTTTTATATTTAATTTCTTTTATTATTTTTTATTTTGATTTTTTTAATTGTGCCTTCCTTAAATGCATAAACTTATATATTTAAATTTCTTCATAAAATATTTGGCACCGAATCTCTAAATGGAAACATAATTAAATTGAAAGCTTATTTTCTTAACAAAATGGTTTGTATGATTAAAATGGTTTGTTTCTTAATTGGAAATTATATAAATTACGAAACTGTAAATTTATTGCATTGATTAAAAAATTTACACCTTAACGTGATTATTACCTTTTAATGGACAAATATTATTTTTAGTTGAATGGTAATCATTTTTTTTATTATATCAATTCCAATTTTATAAAAAAGTTCAGTATTAGAAAAGAAGTTTATATAAATAATATTTTTTATATTTTGTTTCTTTTTTAGAAATATGTCAGGCATGCAAAATTTCTTTTAATTTATCAATCTAAATAAGAATAGAGTAATTAAGTAATTATGCATGTGAAATTATTCTAAAAAGGAAACAACGTAGATCTTGTTTGCGAAATTAGTCTCTTCCTTTTTTATCAGAATTATGTAATTATGCATGCGAAATTTCCTTTAATTTATCATTCTATTATTCTTAAAAGTATTTTCTTTTAAGAAAAGAGTGATTAAGTAAATAATTACCTATTTAATTAGGCATAAATAATTACTTTTTGATAAAATAATCAGGCATAAATTATTCCAAGTAATTATAATAAGAATAATAATAATTAGGCGTAAATAATTACCTATTTAAAAAGGAAACAAAATATAAAAATCTCCTGCACTGTCCCTTCCTATTTTCGTATGGGTAGCTTTCCTATTTTCGAAAAAGGAAACGAAATAAATATACGAATTATTGCAAAATAAGTATAATTGGTAGCTTTCCTTTTTTCCTCCAAATCAATAATAAAAATACGAATTTTATATTGTGTATTTATTTAATATATGCACGGGATTTCCTTTTTTGTAATCACTTAATTCCTTAAATACCTTTCTTTTGTTTCCTTTTTTAAGAATACAGTACTTATGCATTCTTACAATATTGTATAAATGTGTTTCGAAATAATTAATACTTTTTTGGTTACAAATTATTAATTATTTTCATTTTTTTCGTTACAAATTATTAATTACTCGTATTTTTACCAAGGCATCTAACACGTTTTTATACTGTTTATTTATTAAATATACTCGGATTCTTTTTTTTTAATCTAACCAATCATTTCCGTGGGAATAAATTAATTTTTTCCGTTACAATTATTATTAATTAGTAATTTATAATAAATAAATATACGAATTATTGCAAAATAAGTATAATTGGTAGCTTTCCTTTTTTCCTCCAAATCAATAATAAATATACGAATTTTATACTGTGTATTTATTTAATATATGCACGGGATTTCCTTTTTTGTAATCACTTAATTCCTTAAATACCTTTCTTTTGTTTCCCTTTTTAAGAAAACGGTACTTATGCATTCCAAAAAATGAAACTATCTAATTATAATATCTTTCTTTTGTTTCCCTTTTAAAGCCTTTTTATGCGATATATATTTAATACGTATGAATTATCTTACAATATTGTATAAATGTGTTTCCAAATAATTAATACTTTTTTTCGTTACAAATTATTAATTATTTTCATTTTTTCATTACAAATTATTAATTATTTTTTACCAAGGCATCTAACATGTTAAATATAAATTATTAATAATTTCCGTGGGAATAAATTAATTTTTTCCGTTACAATTATTATTAATTAGTAATTTAGATATAAAATTGTGTAATTATGTTAATATTGTATATAAATGTGATTCCTTTTAAAGCCTTTTTGCGGTACTTATTTAATACTTATTTCCTTTTTTTCCTTTTCATCCGCAGTAAATATGGGCCGTAGATGCATAGATTGGCAAATATCAATGGCTCATAAGGCTTGGCAAATGGGCGGGAAAAAGCATGGGGCATAATTCCCCTGCTTTTAAGAATAGAGATTACTTACCGTGCAACGCACAGGTATAAATCTAGTACACAAATTAATTTTTTTCTTTGCTTACTACTCGTTTTTTGTGTATTAATTAATATTTTTATATAAAATTTTAATGATATAACATAATTATCTTACATTTTTTTCAGAATTTCTACATATTTAATTTTTTTATTCGTAATGTTAACACTGTGTCACTGTGTCATAAAAATTATTTAAAATTTTAAAAAAATATAAATGAACTTGTAACATGTTGTATCAATTCCAACCCAATACCCTAATCCAAAGTGACCAAATTCAAACCCGACTGATAAATTTGCTAGGTTTAAAAGTATGTAGGTTTTAAGATGGGGAGACTAAAGTAAAGTTTAACCGGCCATGTATAGAAACCCATGGAAATTGAAATGCAACCCCCAAAACGTTTTATTCTCACCTATAGTCTTATAGAATGAAGATATGTAGTGGTGATAATGAACGTAACATGTTTTTTTTCTATTTTGAGGGTCCGTTTGGTACGCAGAAATTAAAATTAGATATTTATGGAATTGAATTTGATAGAATTGAGTTATAATTGAATTCCAAATCCTTTGTTTTGTATAATCAAGGAATTGACATATAATTGTATTGTATGTAGTAATTCCAAATTCTTCGTTTGGTAACACAAAATTATAAATAGAATTGATATAGAATTGTATGTTGGGATCTCTTGCGGTAGAGTAGTTCAAAGTAAAATCCCATTTCTTTTCAAACTTCATTCAAACCCATATTGTATTAGTGGGACGTTAAAAATATCAAAATTTTAAAATTGAAATTTAAATTGTACTTCCCCTATCACAGAGTATTTGTCCACTTTTGGATTTTTTGGTTAAAATTGGTAAAATTTGATCCCAAATTAAATAAAAAGTATATGAAATATTAATAGAAAAATACTCCTTCCGTCCCAATTTAAATCGTCTATTTTGATTTTTGGGCATATTTAAAGAAAATATAAAATAGAGTTGAATTTCCAAAATTGCTATTACATTTTAGAAGGAGTGATGATGAATGAGAAGATAAGGTGAATAAGAGTGACTTATTTTAGGAGTAGTTTAGGTATTTTATTTTTAAAAGTTTACGAAAACAACTAACAGACAACTTATTTTGGGACGGAGGGGAGTAGTTTTATTAGGTTTATTATATAAAATATGTTCAAACTATTACTTTATCTAATTAATATATAATATATATTTTATTTAATTATAGGTCAAAAGTTAAAAACATTTAATTGGAAAAAGTCAAAATAGACGGAGATAGTAAAATTTAGAACTAAAAAATAAATTAAAATTAAAATATACTTCATATTAAATTAAAATTTATATTTTTTATTTTAAATTCTAAATTTTAAATACTCCGTATTAAGCTTACATTTGTTTGAGTGTTTCAAGAACAACAAATGTCCATTAAGAATCAATTCCGATGAACAGTATTAAATCACCAAAGTAGCATAGAATATAAATAAGGGCAATGCTAGGGGTACACCAACACGGGGTATCCCAAGTGTACACCAAGGCAACACAGATACACGCGTACACAAAATGTCTGTGCAACACAGACATTTTGTATCTGTGTATGACTGTGTTGGCTTAATGTACACTTGGGGTACCTCATGTTGGTGTACCCCTAGCTTAATTCTATAAATAAAACCGAACTTAAAAATATGATTTCATGTAACTATATTCCAAAACAAGTTAAATTACTCCGTATTTGGTTCATTTGTTAAATTCATTTGAATTGGGCATTTGTACCATCTGAGGGTAAGCCGTACTGGGTGGGAGTTGAGGCTTTCTTGCAGAGCAATTCAACCCTCCTTTTTCTTCTTCTTCTTCGTATAACCCCCCAACTCAGCCTTCCACCCCAACCCTAGCCTCCCAATTCCCCTTCTCCATTGCTATCTATGGCTAGCCAACAAGCGGTTTCCCTACTGACAAGCCTTGGCCGCGCCGCCTTCGGTCTCGGAGTGGGCGCGACGGTGCTCGCCTCCTCGATGTACACCGTCGATGGCGGCCAGCGCGCCGTGATTTTCGACCGGGTCCGCGGAGTGATCGACCAGACCACCGGCGAGGGGACTCATTTCCGGGTGCCGTGGCTCCAGAAGCCGATCGTCTTCGACATCCGCACCAGGCCTCACACCTTCTCCTCCGTCTCCGGGACCAAGGATCTGCAGATGGTGAACCTCACTCTCCGGGTCCTCTCCCGCCCCGAAATCTCCCGCCTCCCCCACATCTTCCAGAACCTAGGCCTGGAGTATGACGACAAGGTTCTCCCTTCCATCGGAAACGAGATCCTGAAAGCTGTGGTGGCCCAGTTCAATGCGGACCAGCTCCTCACCGAGCGTCCCCAGGTTTCTGCCCTGGTTCGGGAAAGCTTGACCCACAGGGCCAAGGACTTCAACATTCGATTGGATGATGTCGCCATAACCCACTTGTCATATGGCCCAGAGTTCTCTAAGGCCGTGGAGCAGAAACAGGTGGCCCAGCAGGAGGCTGAGCGGTCCAAGTTCGTCGTTATGAAGGCGGAACAGGAGCGCAGGGCTGCTATTGTCCGGGCAGAGGGTGAGAGTGAGTCTGCAAAGCTGATTTCAGATGCTACTGCCGCCGCTGGCACAGGGCTTATTGAGCTCAGAAGGATTGAGGCCTCAAAGGAGATTGCTAGCACCTTGGCTAAGAGCCCTAACATCCAGTACCTGCCTAAGAACAACAATTTGCTCCTTGGGCTCAGCCGTTGAGTGGGTAACGGGCTTTTCTCCTTTATGCTTTGACAGCTTTCTTCAATGCTGAGTTTATTTTCCCCTAAATGTCTTTGATACTTATTTGGTTTCCTCTTGAAAAGCTGTTTCAATGGTGTGTTATTATTTTTCTTGGTTAATTGTTTTATTCTTACATCGTCCTTTAATAGGTTACTATTTAGAATTGACATGTTTTTTTAACAAATCCAAGTCCCTCTCCCTCTCCATAGGTAAACACCTTTGTATTTTTGAAAGATTGCAATGAATGAAAGACCTATCTACATCATAGTGACAAAAATGTATGAGCCATTAAGTGATTTCATTTTCCTATTTCATGTTTGGGGTTTCCCTTTGATGAAGGGGATTCTCACATGTTGCTTTGACTCCTTTGAGGTGCCTGATTCAAATCATGCTCAAAATTGTAGGCTCTCTCAATGAGATTGAGGTCCCTTCTCTATTTTTTTGTAAGGAATTCAAGATTAATTGATGGTTATCTGTGGAATTTCGGATTTTGAATCATTTCATATTAATGCATGTAGCCCCGGCCTCCCTTTGAATTGCAATGAAGGCTTGGTTGTTGTTGATGTTGTTATAATACTTGCTTTTTAGTTGATGTTGTAATATATTTTTCTAGTAATAGATGCAACCATAGCTTGAACAATTATACCTTGTTAGTTTCATTTTCAAGCATCTACTGAAAACATTTTTTTGGCAATTTTATTTCTTGTATACACCTCTAGAGGTTTCTGAGTTGCCTATGTTCCCAAGTACTACTATGCATGTTCTAAAGCACATATGTGTTTCCTAAACATTTCTATATGCCCATTGTATCCTTTCATTTATCTTTGCAACTGCACACTCTACCTTCATAGTAACACTTGTAGTCTTATTCACTAGAGAGTGTACTTTTGAATAATGTTTAAGATAATAACACTCTACCATTCATTGTCTCAATAAGAATGAAAAAAAATGCACCCTTTGAATGAATGCATCATATATTCACTATCCTCACTGATAATTTGTTGCATTTTTTGTTCTTTGATTTGTAGTCGACTACAAACGGGGATGCTTTACTGCTTGCACACCAAGACGGATACGTATGCGACCTCGTTTCTTTTGCAGCTAGTCTTCAGTCAGTATGAGAGAGAACACTCTGTAGATCTTAATCTGAACATCTCCTTTTTGTCTTTCTTTCTGTTCTTCATTTTGTTGCAATTCTTGGACCAGTGAATGTTTTCTCTTATTTGCAAGAAAAGAGAGCTTTAAATAGATCTTACAATGACTATTAAGAAATGGTGGGTGATTTAAATGCTTGCATAATAGCATTTGGCTTAGGATAAAAATGCAAATGAGTTCAATTTGCTCTTATAATTAGAAGGATAACAGTGTGTATTACTAATGCACAACCAGTAATAGCATTAGCTTTTAGTCTTTCATACCTGTTTGTTTCTCTACTCGTATGTGTACTATGTACATGTTTAGGTATGTCTTATTTTAATATTTTAGTTAAATTTCACCTTTATCAAACAAATATTCATTTTGAACCAAGTTAGTATTCATTTGAAATATTTTTTAATTATAAGTTTGTCATGATATATGATATATCCCGTTCTACCATATAATTTGCATTAAAAAATGTAGTCTTGATTTAGATTCTTATTTAGTGGGTAAATTTTTTGGTAGAACAAAAAAGAAGTGATACGTTTGAGAAAAATAGTTAGTGGCATTTTTGACATAAAAACTATGGAGTAAAAATCAGTACGTAACATTATAAAAGTTCTCTATGTATACCTGCTGTAATCACTTAAAAATTGTAGGAGTGACATACTAAAAAGTTTAGTGGTAATATAAAAACCAAAAAAAGGAAATGATATTTTTGATACCCAAACACTTCAGTTGCATTTTATTTTTTGCACTAGTTACAAAAGGTTTTATCTTGAGATGCCAAATTATATTTACATGCCACATCATAAAATAAGAATCCTTATAAAAGGTGCGTCATTAAACAAGTGACGTGGCGGGGGACAATATCATAAAAATATGTAAATTGTTGTCAAATTGAGAGTGATAATGTAATTTTTTCCGAATTTCATTTAGGATCCGTTTGGCACTACCAATTTTAAATCCATATATTTTTTGTGCTATCAAACAGCAGAATTGAAATTAATCTCTCTAATTTTTAATTTCATAATTTGAATTATGTGTACCAAACGGAACCTTATAAGGGAAATTGAGAAATTGAGATATCATTAGAGTTGTACAGGACATACAACTACAATAACCACACTGTTACCACACTCCTATATCATATATAGTGGAATTAGAAGACTAAAAGATAAAAAAAATAAAAAACATGGTGAATTTTATTTTGGTATTTTACTTAACTTTTATTTTTATTTTAGGAAGATTTTTCAATAATAAACAGGGTTGCTTTTTTTTCGTTTGATAATATACAATCCGATTCCTCCATTTTTATGTTCTAGATGTCCTTTAATATACACGGCGTTTATTTTGCAATATATCGAATATATACACTATGATAATTGATAATATACACGGCGTTTATTTTGCAATATATCGAATATATACACTATGATAATTGTGCTTGTTCTTCACTATCAAAAAATCAGATACTTGGGGTACCGTTTGTAGGGGTTCAGGGACAATGCCCTCCAATATTATTTCAACATTTATTTAATGTAAAACTTTTTTAATAAATGCTGTAAAATAGAGAAGCTATTTCTAAGAGACATGCAACTAAAAATATTTTACTAAAAAAAAAGTTAAACTAAAAACTACTTGTAAAAGATTGCTTAATTAGATAGAGCTCTTCCAATTTGTCTTCTTCCCCTTTCACAAAACATTTTTCCTTACACTTTTTGCAAGTACAAAAAAAAATCATTTGGCCTAAATGGGCATAAATGCTCTAACTTTTCTTAAATTTGATCCAACCTACTCCATCTACTTCCTACGACCTACCATCTGACATTTTCCAAATCCTACTCGTTTCAATGTTTTACTTTGGTCAAATTTTTATACCTTCACTCTCAAAAGTCAAAACAGAAAATAATTTACACAAAACTATATTTAGTCGTAAGGTAAAGTTCATAAAATTAAGTTCATTTTGAGATACAATGAACATATGCCAGAAGGCGGTGTTATTGTTTCTTAAAGATCGCAAAAAGATAGAATTATTTTAAATAATATTTTTTCTACATTCAGTAAGAAAAAGGTTTCGTATACTCACTACTCATCATTTTATTCTATATAGAGATTTGAATTCGGACATGTACAACGTCAAATACATGAAATACACTCCCTTAGCATCCATCGTACACCACCGTTAGCAAGTCCGTAATTTTTACACTATCTTTATTTATTCTTTTCAAATAAATACAACAATTTATATTTTTTAAATCAATTTACTCATTTTATATATTAACATCATCTTCCCTCCATAACTGATACAGTTAGAGTGTTAAGTGAACAATTCTCAACGGCACCTTCACTAGGAGTATTTGCCCTGGCCATCTTTCTTCGAAGGCGGAATGTTGGCTGTTTAGGCGCCGGTAATTTCATACCCTCACTTGCTAACATAGACACAACATCAGACATCAATGGCCTGTCCAATTGGTTGTCTTCAACACAGAGCAACGCCACATTTATGCACCTCAGAACTTGCTCTCTGGAACACAGACCTTTCAATGTTGGGTCCAATAGACTTAGTCCATCTCCTTCTAGCCACAATTCCCATGCCTGAAACATAATTGTCCTACGATTTTAGGGTCGTGTGTTTGTTATGAGACTGAAACCCCAATAGAATTGAGTTGCCATACAAACTTACATAACCGACGAGGTTGAGGGGTTGGTCAGCATGGAATAGGCTATTGTTCCTTCTGCCACTCACGATTTCCAACATTAGAACTCCGAAACTGAAAACGTCGGATTTCTCTGAGAAGATGCCCTCCATGGCATATTCAGGAGACATGTAACCACTAAATTTTGTCACAAAGTTGTAGAATATACTTATCAGAATGACAAAAAAAACACATCTGAATTCCAGAAGAAGAAATGAACGTTACTAGCACCAGATGAACTGTTGACTTACTATGTGCCAACGATTCTATTTGTGTTTGCTTCAGACCGACTCGTGAAGATTCTTGCCATGCCGAAATCAGAAATCTTTGGGTTCAAATTCTGGTCAAGCAATATGTTACTGGTTTTTAAATCTCGGTGAATGATTCGTAATCTTGAATACTTGTGGAGATAAAGTAATCCTTGGGCTATTCCTTCAATGATTTCAAAACGCTTGTTCCAATCTAGCGATGCCCTTTTAGATTGATCTATCAAGGGTAAAAATGTGTGTTTAGGAATCGTTTATAATAAGCACTCCATGGGTTTTAAATGATGAGCACCAAAAGAATTGTCAATGTGAAGAAACATAGGTACTAGAACAGTGGAAGGAAAACTAACCAAAAATGTACAAGTCCAAACTTTTATTGGGCATGTACTCATAAACTAGCATTTTCTCTTCACCATGAATGCAAAATCCCAAGAGCCTAACAAGATTAGTGTGCTGCAATTTAGCTATCAAAATGAGCTCATTTTTGAACTCTATAAGCCCTTGCCTTGATCCTCCCGATAGCCTCTTTATTGCAATCTCCTGACCATCTGCCATTATACCCTGTAACAATAAACAGCATTCTTGCTTTATCGTTTTAAATATAAGATATAACACACATTAACTAAGCTTCAAGAAATGAAATTTCACAACAAATGATTCCAAATTTAAAAATTGTATTGTACGGAGTACCTTATAAACAGGTCCAAAGCCACCCTCTCCAAGTTTATTTTCTAAAGAAAAGCAATGTGTGGCATCCATAATGGTTGAAATGCTATATACTTTTAAATTATGGCCTTTGTTTCCATCATTCTCAAGCTCATATGCATCACTTGGATTATCTAAAGTCATCAAATCCGCCAGAAACTTTTCTGTTTCGAACCAAATTAAATACACATCACATTCAATGACCAATAATAACATTAGCTTGGGAAATTTGAAATTCGGCATAGTCTGGATCCTACCTTGCAATTTGAGTCTTCTCCATCTCAAAAAAACCAGCAAGGCTAGGAGAATTATGATCAAGATTACAGCTAAAGCAACTAAAACCCACACCCATATCTTCTTCACTGCATCCAACATTGAACAGCACATAAGATCCACAACTATTCAAAACCTATTACAATTTCAAGTCAATATCTCAAATTCCAATTACTGAAATTATACAAGTATTCGGGAGGAAAAAGAAAAAGAGTCAAAGAAGACAAACGAACCTGGAGGGCGAATGATCACATGGTATAGCATCCCTTGCATCCCATTCTCAACTTCTTCCAAATGTCCATACCAGAAGAGGCAACCGTGTCCATCATCATTAACAACGGGATTTCCAGTTCCAACACAGTTACAATCTTTCCAACACTTGTCCAGGCAGTCACTAAAACTTAGACTCTCATTGTAGTCTACAAAGTGGGCAACTGAATTATCATAAACCACTTCTTTTATCTCAAACCTTTCGCCATGACTCCTACACTTGGACCTCTCCCATCTCTCGCAACCAGAACCGATACCATTTCCATCACACTCTTTGTATAAAGAGAGAAACATCCCCAAACTCTTTTGAAGCACTATGATCCCATCCGACCCCAACGAGAAAGATGTCACGTTTTTCCAACCAGGATAAGGAGGACCGACCATAACAACCTTGTAAGTAAGGTAGTCCTCATCCTTGTTCAAAAAATGGGTAAAATGGTACTCCGCGCCAGATTCCCCAAAAGAAATGGAATCCATGTTCTGAAAAGTGCCATTGCTATTCAAAGCCCCACTGCTCCAATGCTTCACACCTCTGCGTTTGACGACCAATTGGCGCTCAAGAGGTACCCATTCCAGTGTGAAAGCTCCAGGTAGTGGATTAGAAGAAGAAAGCCAAGAAGTCAGCACACAATTCTGACCAGTCTTGTGATTAAACCCTAGTTTCATCCCAGGCAAGTAAGAATCCGTCGGGTGATCGAAGCTCTGCCACAGAATCAGCCCGCCGCCCGCTTCTCTCAGAACAAAATTCCCATTATCCAGCAAAACAGCACTCACTTTGGCTTCCGATTGACCGGAGTAAAGCTGGATCGAATCCCCTCCGGAGGAATCGATCTTCAGAGTGCCGTTCCCGGTTATGAGAAGAACCCCAGAATCCGATTTCAGCGGCCGGCCTCGATTGGCGAGCCAGCAGGGCTTCTTAGTGTCCGTTTTGTACCAAATCGAGAGGTACAATTCGCCGGCGGAGAGATTGAAGAACCGCAAGGTGAAGAATCCGTTGCCGGAAACAAGAGACGCCGAGGAAGAAGAAGAAGAATTGAGACGATCGCCCTGGTTGAGCGTGTCAATGGCAGCGGAACTATAAACGGCAAAGCTACTGCAGCAAATGAGCGAGAAGAAGACGATGAGTTTGGCTTTACTCGCCATTGCCATGCTGGTAATAATCTCTTGAGAGAAAAAAAGATGGTTTGAGGTTTATCGGAGAAATGTATAATCATGGTGTTTGTTCATTCACCGATCAATTTATGCCGCCGGATAAACGTGTGCCGGCGTGGAGCTTGGACTTGACTTGGTAAATACCCATCCCGCCCGCCCGCGCGTAGTTATATACGAGAAAAAAAATTGAAAAATGTGTATATTTTGGTTTAGAATATTTGACTAAAATTATTTTTAAATTATTTTCTATAAAAATAGTTTAGAATTTAAAAAATTATTTTCTTCGTTCCAAATTAAATTACATATTTACTATTCACAGAGTTAAATTTTATTTACTTTTATTTTCTATTTTTTGTTAATCTTTTGATCTAATTTTTAAAAATGTAATTTTTTATTTTTTAATTCTATATTATTTTTTCAAACAAGCATGGACGATATATTCATAAATAATATACAAAAATTTAAATTTAATTTTTAAACGTCAAAAACGAAGGTTTTTTAAAGAAAAAAAATTGCCTACTTTTCATGGATACTCCTAATTGCAATTTCATGAAAAAAAATTGCCTACTTTTTTTATAAATAATGTACAAAAATTGCCTACTTTTCAGTGTCCATCATTAATCCGAGGAAAGTTTTCACAAGAGTCATTAAAAATTTGGTTGACTTTGACTATTCTTAGTTATGGATTTGTTTTTGCCTTGACAAAGTCCCATTTGAAAATAAAAAAAAGATTAGTGATACTCCTTCTGTCGTGGTCATAAGATTCATATTATAAATAAAAAAATTGAAGAAATATTTATCACAATATCATGAAAATGTTATAACTATTAAGAAGTTCATGAATTTTTTAAATAATTTTAGATGCACCAAAAAAATCTATCACGAAAAAAGAAATACGGAGTATAATATTTTTATCATATTAAGTACCGAGTGTCCTTATAATAAACACTCTCCGTATCCCAAAATATGTTTAAGAATTTATCAAATTGTTAATGAAAATAGAGAAAGAAAGTGAATGTAGTTTGACCATGTAAATATTGAACAAACATTATAAATTGGGACGCAAGAAGTACATTATAATCAAGTCAATAGCTCTAAAAAAGGCGTCCATCACATATGGCCCGATGCCCCTTTGGAGGAGAGGATGAGGTCCATTGTGATTTACACATATAGTAAAGAGAAAGACGAAGAAGACAACAATGGGAGGAAGAGTTAAAATGGTTATGAGACCAACAATCATGGGAAAATATTTTTCTTTTGAGACGATTCAAGAAAAGGCTCTCCTTTCCTTTTTGAAGAAATTTTGAGCTGCTTGTAATCTCTCTCTCTCTCTTAAGTGCATCACTTTCAACTATAAATTTCATTTTTCTTAAACTTTTTATCAAGTCAAATTAATATTATTTTTAGAACAGATGGAGTATTATTAAAAAAATTAAAGACATTATGGTCTAGGAGCATCACGGTGGCTCTCTCAAATGAGAGACTGCAACTCTACAAGCCCAAACCCTAGTGAGGGCATTGACTCTATATGCTTTAGTAGATTGAGAATGCACATACTTCCTCCGCCCCCCTGTATTTGTCCACATTTGACTTTTGGAACTGTTCATCTAAGCACTTTGACTCATCAAATTCTCTCAATGTGTAAGCCTAAATATAGTCATGTGTGATCTTGTTTGATTTTTCTTAACATATAGATTATTAATATATAATTGCTATAATTTTTTAATATACAAATTACAAGATAAAATAGATTAAAGAAGTGCATTGGATGGTGTGTAAAAATGAAAGTGGACAAATATAGGGGGACGGAGGGAGTATATGATATTTTGTAATAAAGTTATTAGTATTAAAAAAAGTAAAAAAAAAACATATGAAGTCTTAATTCGGGATAGACCTGATCAAGTACGGGTTGGGCAAGGTTTTGGACCCGAACCAAGATGCTACATTATGAGAAATTTTAGGCCTGAACCCAACCCGACCCATATAGCCTAGCAATTAAAGCTCTGCCCACATGGATACCCGTGGGCTTCGAGCTGGTCTAGACTGCATGGACAAAAACTTCTAAATTATTAAAAATGTTAATGTGTTAGATGTTTCATATAATAACTATAATGAGTGTATCAAAGAACGACTAATATATAAAATGTGTTTTTTTATAATGTTACTTTTTTTTAAAAAATAATGTCTCTATTATTAATTTGAATATCGTTATGAATGTGTGATAGGGATTAAATAATACGAAGTAATAAAGATATATATTCATTTTATTACATATATAATTCTAATTCCTTCATTTTCTTTATAGAAGTATATATGTGTATTTATAATAATTTGAAATAGTATTGTGATAAATATTAATGATGTTCTAATTATTATTTTATGATAATTCTAGCAATAATAAATATTAGAGTAATATTTATTCTGGTCAGACTAGATCGGGGGCTTGAGTATAAAACTTGAGTCCGGCCCTAAAGTATAAAGGTCGTTTGTCATGGAGGTGGTGTTATTTCCTCCATCTTATATGGTCGGCTTTGGTATCGTTCTCTTTGCTCTAGATGACTCTTTCTTTGCTACCATGAATAGAGAATTAGGATGCTAATCTAGGGCTAGCTATGGCGATGACATGTTAGAGGGCTTTGGGCTAGGCGAAGGAGCGAAAATTCACAGAATTAAAGGCGTTCTCGAATTGTTCTAGAATTGTGGGAGCAGTTAATTGTGAGTATATTTTTGTCTTATGTTGATTCTGTTATCAATAATTATTGGGAGTTGTTATCGGAGTTTAATTATATTTCTTTGTCGTTTGCCCGTCGATCATCTAAAGTGGTGGCTCATGAGTTGGTTAAGAGGGTCATGGTGGGAGACTCTTACTTGGCATAGATTTTGCAGAAAACTGCTCCTGGGTACCCCATATTTTGAGAAACTAACTGTCAGGTACCTCACATTTTCAAAATATACTCCGAGATACCTTCTATTTTGAGAAACTAACTATCAGGTACTTCACATTTTTAAAATATACTACGAGGTACCCTCTATTTTGAGAAATTAACCATCGGGTACCTCACATTTTTAAAATATATTTCAGGATACCTCCAAATATACATTAATTTTACGCCATTAATTTTAAGAAATAGGAGTTTGGAATTTTAAAAGTAACCAAGATCTTTTTAATTTGAAGAAAATTGTACTCAATACTTTTAAAATTGAGTACTCAATTTTCTTCAAATTAAAAAGATCTTGGTTTTTTTAAAATTCCAAACCCCTATTTCTTAAAATTAATGGCGTAAAATTAATGTATATTTGGATTTATCCTGAAGTATATTTTAAAAATGTGAGGTACCCGATAGTTAGTTTCTCAAAATAGAGAGTACCTCGGAGTATATTTTAAAAATGTGAGGTACCCGATAGTTAGTTTCTCAAAATAGAAAGTACCTCGGAATATATTTTAAAAATATGAGGTACCCACAGTTAATTTCTCAAAATATGAAGTATCCAAGAGCAGTTTTATGTAGATTTTGTAATGCCATTTTATGAATGAATGATAAGTTGTTTTTTTTTTTAAATATCCGGCAATTTTCTATTGTCCAATCAGGAAAGAGCTACAAAACCAATCCAAAGATCACACTTGTCATCAACGCACAAACTGGCCCACCATTCCTTCTCCCATCTCCCTGCTTCTCCCACACCACGGCCCCAAAATCCCAGATTTCAGTATCCCAAGAGATCCATAAGCTCAAAAACTCACTCCAACTCCCTTCGTCTACGCCGTGATCGTCCCACAAGAAAAACATGAAAAGAAACAACTCCTCGATTGGTTTTCGGAAGTGAGAATTTTTTGTTCCGATTTTGATGATCGCAAATGGGGATTCTGATTTAGGGAGGAAAAGGATGTCGAGACAGAGCCTTCTTCCTGTGTCCGCCCCGCATCCGACTGGTTCCGCGATCTCAGCTGGATCTGAAGAGAAACTGGGTTTCCGATCGGACGGCGATCGGCCTGCCGGAAAGACGCGGATCTTGATTTCGCCGTCTCTGGATTTGGTGGACGATGGTGATGATCGGAGAACCGAGAAGGTGCCCTTTCTTTCTAGGGCGTCCAGCTTCAACGCCGATGCTGCCTTGGGAAGTCCGAATCATTTTGGTAAGAAGCAGAGGCGGCGGCGGTCCGGCAGTGATTCGTCGCTTTCCTCCGCCTCAGGCGGCAACTCTTTCGGCGAGGGTGTGGGAATGACCGCTTCTGATACTTATTTGGTCACGAGGCTGGCCATTAAACTTCTAACCTATCTCGGGTAATACTCCATAGTTTAACTTTCTTCCCGTAATGATTTTAAAAAAATGTATTTTTAAAGTGATCTTTAATGAATATATAATAACATTATATATCCAAATTTATAACATATCATTTCATTCAAGGATTATATACTCTGTCCGTTCCACAAAAAAGTTCCCATTTTGATGTATTTTTGGTCAAATAGTTACACGCTTTGACCATAAATTAAATATAATCTAAATAAAGAAATGCTAAAAAAATTTGAGATATCAAAACTAGATCCTAAGATGAATTCAATTATATTAAATTTATTTTATAAATCAATATACCTTTCTCACAATTTATAGTCAAAGCGTGTAAATATTTGACTAAATATTATTCAAAATGGGAACTTTTTTGTGGGACGGAGGAAGTATTTAAGTAAGTGATCATTTAATTGAGTGACTTTAATTCTTTCACCATTTTCCAATTGCTCCATGATTTTCCAACTCTTTCCAATTTCTTGCAACTCCCTCTACTCTTCCTACATACAACTTTGAAATTCCAGCCCACACAACAGTGCCTAAATGTGGATCTTCTAATAATCAGCTTTTAATGGGCTAACAAGCATCTTTTAAAGCCCAACTTTTTACGATATCAATATATTCATAAAATGAATATGGACCTCAATACTAATTTGCCACTATTTTTATACAAAAATTACTTTTGGGAACCTTCAATTTTCTAATAATAACTTACAGGTTCCACATTATCTGAAATATGCTCCGGATATCCTCGATTTTTTTGGTAAGAACTCTCAGACTCCACATTATCCAAAATATAATCTGGGGTCCTTAAAATTTGTGATATTATACTCAGAGGGTACATTTTCTCAATTTAAAAGTTAGATTAAAAGTTCTTTTACTTTTAAAATTGAAGAGTTTTATTTAAATTTAATAAAATAATGATTATCAATGTAAAATTTAGTATTTGTCAAAATAATAAGACTTTCAATCATAACAACCAAATGGACGGAATCCTCGGAGTACATTACCACAAATTTTAAGGACCCTTGAAGTATACTTTGGATAATATGGAACTGGGAGTTCTTACCAAAAAATCAAGGACATCCCGGAGTATATTTAAGATAATGTGGAACCTGAGAACTTTTACCAGAAAACCGAAGGTACTCCGGAGTAATTTTTTGATTTTTACACCTTTCAAAATACTCTTTAAGAGGTACTCCCACAATGTGAATTAATATGTGTTAGTTTCCTTTTTAATCTGTCCCAGAATAATTGTACACTTCCTTACTTTCCTAATAAAATATGGAGTAAAGTTTTTCTAATCAAGGTTCAACTACTTATATTTTACTTTTCAACACTTTTATTTTCTAACTTCTGTGAAGATAAACCGAAATGGTTATTTTGAGATTGAGGGAGTATCACATTTAAAAAAAATTGTGACTCATACTCGTATTATTTATTCCCTCGTCTTGAATTCAATCTCCATTTTATAGAAATTTTCGTGTCAAAAAAGACATTCAAATGATTTGTCTTCATATGTTTATAGAAATATTTGCACTAAATAGCACTAAAACTCAAGTCATTTCTCTAAATAATACTTAAATTGTTTTATTCCTTAAATAGCACTTAATAATGTCCATAATGACCTGTGATGACAAATATTTATTTGAATAATGACTAATGGATAATGACTAAAAGTGCTATATTGGGAAAAAACACATGTAGTGCTATTTAGGGAAAGTCATTATATTTTAGTTCTATTTACGTAAATTCCTCATGTTTATACCCCATCTATTTTAGACATTTTATTTATTTGATTATTTATTAAAAGTGGATACCTAGTCCATTAGGGGACATCAGATAAAAGTGGATACGTAAAAACATGGAAATGGACGATTAAATTTGTATGAAGGGTGTATATTTCTCCTAAACAAACCTTAATTTCAAAATTATTTTCTTAGTGTTATTCACAAAAGTTAATTAAAGTATATTTTATTTTTTTATATTTTTCCTTGATCATTTGTTAAAATAAAATATTTTTTTATGAAATAGTGTTAACTCTTGTTTTGTAGAAATGTAGAACTTTTAATGTGGTTTTTAATATATAAATTTCATTTCTAAAATTTGCACTAATAAAGAAACTGTATTGAAATAATTTTAGTGGAGTAGTAATTTTGGTTATTAGTGTGCAAATCAAATTTAATGTAATTGAAAAAGTCAAACAACCAATACTCACGCACGGAAGGAGTATTTTGTATTATTCTATCCATCCCAAATTAATTTGTTCAATTTGATGTCACGGGGATAAAAAAGAATTGTAGAAAAGACATTGAATAGTAAAAATTAAGTGGTTATAACTTATAATTTATTTAGAAGAGAAAGAAGTATTTTGGATCTTATATTCTTTCCTAAAAAAGGAAATTTAAAAGTGAGATTTATTTTGGTACGTGTAAAAATGCTTTTGTGAGAGAGGAAATCCAAAAGTATAAGTGTTTTGGTCTACTTTTGGATCATATATTATTTTCTAAAAACTTTTCTAAAAAAATCCAAAAGCCAGAAAATGTATTCGTTTGCACTCTCATAACTGTCAAATTATCATTTGAACTAATTTTTGTTAGTACATGTGAGAATCAAACATTGCTAGTGCAAGTAGTGCCTAATGGAGTGTTTTTATGGTGCACCTAAAAGTATAGAGAACTTCTATACCTATTGAGCATTTATAGACATTGAAATAAAAAAGTTAGGGAGCAAAAGATGTTGGGACTGCGCGTGCCCTAACCCCAACCCCGCATTAGTATGATATTGTCCGCTCTGGGCCAAGCCCTCACGGATTTGTTTTTGGGCACCTCCCAAAAGGCCTCATACTAATGGGGTTGGGTGAACCTATTTATTTTGGTCCAATTTTTCTTCTCCCTCCGGTGTGGGACTTGGAGGAATCCCAACAAACCTCCCCTCATCCAAGGACCACACAACTTCAGACCTCCCCTCCAGCGGTAATCCATTTTCCCTTTTTATCTGCTAACCATCTTGCACCGCCGCACACTCTTTGCGGGACACGCCGCCCGACCTCCTGTCGGGAAGACTTTCAACGCAAGGCTCGAACCGCAGATCTTTCCTTCAATCCATTTTCCCTTTTTATCTGCTAACCATCTTGCACCGCCGCACACTCTTTGCGGGACACGCCGCCCGACCTCCTGTCGGGAAGACTTTCAACGCAAGGCTCGAACCGCAGATCTTTCCTTCGCTGGGCTACACCATTTGATCCGCCAAATCATCTTGTACCGCCGTGGCTATAACTTCACGCGACACGCCGCCCGACCTCCTCTCGTCGGGAAGACTTTCGACACAAGGGCACCACCTTCGGATCTTCTTTCTTGGTCTTGGTCCTATTGTTACACCGTCACACTGAGATTTTTCTACACTGCACAGTCCGCTGCTCACGCCCGCAAGAACCTGGGCTCTGATACCACATGTTGGGACTGCGCGTGCCCTAACCCCAACCCCGCATTAGTATGATATTGTCCGCTCTGGGCCAAGCCCTCACGGATTTGTTTTTGGGCACCTCCCAAAAGGCCTCATACTAATGGGGTTGGGTGAACCTATTTATTTTGGTCCAATTTTTCTTCTCCCTCCGGTGTGGGACTTGGAGGAATCCCAACAAAAGAATACCAAAATCACATATGGAGTAGATAGTTTCATATTTAAAAAGGAAGAATGCCAAGCTACTTTTTTTCTTTGCTTGTTTGCGATTGTTTTTATGAATTTTAATAGGTTCAAACAAATGTACTTAAACTAAAATGCTTGTATCTTAATTCAGGATAGGCTACAGATGGATCACCAGATTTCTTGCCCTTGGCTTCTATGCTTTCCTTCTTTTCCCTGGTTTTGTTCAAGGTTGGGACACAAAAAAACAATAATTTTGAATGCGTGTTCTTCTCTATTAGAGTTATATAGAGCAGTTTCTTTGATATTTTCCATTTAGACAGTTTTTGGTATAGATGAAAAATCATTTTCTAGAAAAATAGAATTTCTATGGAAAAAGTTTTTTTCCGAAGAAGACAAAATTTTCCATTGCCTTTTCTAGTGTTTGGTAGTATACTTTTAGAAAATATTTATTGTTTGTCAAACTATATTCTAAAGTGTCTATAGATGTCCAGAAGTTGATATTACGAAATCTGTTTATCTGTTGCAGTTGGATATTACTACTTTTTTTCTCGTCAAGTCCGGAGAAGCATTGTCTATGGCGACCAGCCAAGAAATAGGTATGTTTATCTCCATAATCACAGGCATTTATAAACCTTAGTGTCATTTTGGTTCTCTTGCAGTCACTCTCTTTTTGGTAATCAAACCAAGTTATATTTTGAGTCTTTGAAGAGAATTGATTTGTGGCTGAAGAAAATGTTGTGATGCAGGCTGGATCTTTACCTTCCTAAAAACAGCAATGGCCCCAAACCAGTTGTAGCATTTGTGACAGGTGGAGCTTGGATAATAGGGTGTGTTTGTTTTGAAATATGTTTCCATTATTAGTATTTATAAACCCTAAACTGGTTTTGAATGGAAACTTATTTGGAAAACCAAACCAAACATGACCAGTTTACCCCACTCAGAAGTAGATATGCTTTTTTCCAAGAAACTTTGAAGAATACAACAACAACCCAGTATATTCCAAACCTCGTTGGGATGTGGGGTCAAAATGTATGTTAGACCCTTGATGCATTATTGCATTTTCTATCCAAAACTACATTGAAAGTAAGAAGCAAATGAAGTTTAATATGTCACATTTATTCAGTCCATTATTTACTTGACATATTGTTTTTGCAGTTACAAGGCTTGGGGCTCTCTTTTAGGACAGCAATTATCCGAAAGAGGCATTATAGTGGCATGCATTGACTACAGGTGATTTTGGGATACATTTAATAAGACATTTGTGCACTCTGTTCAGCCTCTATTTAGGCTATGTTTGGAATGCATAAAATTGTAGCAAAAGAAAATACTAAGAAAATTCTTTTTTATGTTCGGTTTTTCCTTGAAATGCCAAGAAAATGAAATATTATTTATGTTTGTTTTTATTTTTGCATATCTTTAGGTTTCTAAGCATTTACACGATGGGCATAAATAAAGAATGAATTTGAAGAGAATTTTCTGAGTTCCAAATGGACCCTTAGGATCTTATTTTCATTTTGACAAGTCAATAAGCAATTTGCAGGTCACCTATCCACAGGTCATTAATAGCCTCTAATCGTATGTACACTAACACCAGTAGTTTGTTTGCAGAAATTTTCCCCAGGCAACTATTGGTGAGATGGTGAAAGATGCTTCCCAAGGTATTGCCTTCGTGTGCAACAATGCGGCTGAATATGGAGGTGATCCTAACAGGTAGGAGTTAGGTTTTGACATACTTTCGCTTGCAACACTAAACCCTTTAGGGTCGGTTTGGAACTGGGAAAATGCTAAGGAAATATAGAGGGTAAATTTGTGTGGAAAGAATATGTGGAAGAAAATCAAGAAGTGGTTCAACAACAACAACAACAACCCACTGAACCCAGTATAATCCCAACTTTGCTAGGGTTTGGGGTCAAGATGTACGCCGCTTTACCCCTTTTATAAAATAGAGGATGTTTACGTTAGACCCTAGATGCATTCCTGCATTTACTAGCCAAAATTTGACAGAAAGTAAGAAGCAAGGGATGTTTAATTATCCATCATGTACTTGAAACTAAAGCTCTATCAATAATGACTCTTTTAGCTCCATAAATCAATTTTGCATGTTTGTTTAAATACTTTCATTCTTAAATTTCTATTACTAAAGACAGGGAAATCTATATATGTATTAAAAATAAAAATCAAAATTTGCTTTGCTCTTGTCATTTTCCTTCACAATTTTCCCCCTTTGTATGCCAATTTTTCGAGTTCCAATAGCCTCATTGAACGTGCAACTTATAGGGTTGGTTGCTTGTAGAATATACTTAATGGGGCAATCTGCCGGAGCACATATATCTGCATGTGTTCTTGTGGATCAGATGATCAAAGAAGCTGGTGAGGGACAAAGCACTTCATGGAGTTTATCTCAAATAAAGGCATATTTTGGCTTATCAGGAGGGTAAGTTCATTGTTTGATGGCTTAACTGAAGTCTTTGGTGCTCCCTTTTTTTCTTATTCTTTTGGTTCTTATTAAGACTTGGGGTGTTGGGGTTCCATTCTTGAAGGTCAAGAAATGTACTTCAATGTCTTATAAGTTGGTTTGTGTTGTAATGTTTGTCATTATGCTCTTACTTTTCTGTGCTTCTTATTTGAGCGGGATGTCTCTTGAAAACATTCTCTTTACTTTAAAGTAGGGGTAAGTAAGGTCATGCACCTTCTCCAGACCCTACTATTGTGAGATTTTATTGGGTTTATTATTGTTTTTGTATTTTTACATTTGCCCGATGGGTGATGGCTTAGTCGCACTCAAATTTATGATGTTTTAACGCTTTTTGTAGCACTAATTATTAGATTTTGACACTTTGTGATGATGATCATAAGGTACAATTTGCTTCATCTAGTGGATCACTTTGACACTCGGGGTCTGTACCGCTCACTCTTTCTGAGGTAAAACGGTCTAATGCCTGTGTTACTCTCTTGACTATACACCCTATACATTATAACTCAACTTGGTTCTCTAATTTTATTTTAAACTCAATTTGGTCCTTCACCATCATGTTAATGTAATACTCCATTTAGTCCTGAATATTTTGCTTTATTAAGAAGGGTATTTTGGTACAAGAAAAGCTATATTTGATCCAAATTACACTCGAGGGTCGTATCAAATCATGTCAAAATTTTGTAAACATGCAAAGTATTCCTGATTCCAATTTCAATTTGTGCAGCATAATGGAAGGGGAAGAATCTTTGCGAAAATACTCGCCGGAGTTAATGGTGCAAGACCCATATGTTAGAAATGCCGTTCCACTCCTCCCTCCAGTTTCCCTTTTCCATGGCACCGCCGACTACTCCATTCCTTGCGAGTCCAGGTATGCCCTCAGCTTCTTCCCATTGACAGTAGTAACAACGTACTATAACATATACTCCATGCGTCCCAAAAAAACTTTACCCGTTTGAGTTTCATAGAGTTTAAGAAAAATTTTAAAAAGTGAAAAGCGTATGATTAAAATTTGTTTAGACGAGAGAGAAATCTTGTGAGTTCTTCATTACTACTAAAGGATGGATGGATATGCACTTTGAAGAAATGGCTTCACATTTCATCATTTTTTCTGATTCCAGCAAGAAGTTTGCTGACACTCTAAATGAGCTTGGAGGTAAAGCTGAAGCAGTCATGTATGAAGGGAAAACACACACAGACTTGTTTCTCCAGGTGTTTTACTTGTTTCCCCAAACGTTGCCTTAGAAGAAATTTCAGGCATAATATTAGCAAACTTACCCCCATTCGGTCAAATCTCCCTCTAGTGCCAATGAAGCTTAAATCATATTTGTTGTGGATGGTATATGTTCAGGTAAATAAATGGCTAAAGCAAACAATCACAACAAAAACAACCCGATATAATACCCACCCCGTTACGATCTAGGGGGGGGATCAAGATGTATGTAATCTTACCCCCGTAAAAACAGAGAAGTTATTTTCTGTTAGACCCTAGATGCATTGCTACATTTACCACCCAAAACTTCATAGAAAGTAAGAAGCAATGCGTCAGGGGTGTAAGTGGAATAATACTGGTTTTTGTTGGTTGTTGTTGCTACTAAATTTACCCTCCTCGGACACTACTTTTTTGTAAAATTTTACCGGGCTTATTGTTATTGTTCGTTGTTGGTGTGAAATTTACCTCAACCAAACGGGCACAAAAATCTTCGTACCCGATCTTCATTGGTGTGAAATTGAAACTTTCTTGATTCAGGATCCAATGAGAGGTGGGATGGATGAGCTGTTGGAGGACTTGATCAGTAGAATCCATTGTGACAACCCAGAAGCACTTGCAGAGGCTTCCAATGCTCACAAAAGGAGACGTTTGGTCCCCGAATGCATGCTGAAGTTGGCTACCAAAGTCAGCCCATTTTAATCCCCCCACACACGTAACGTTCATTCGTTCATTCTTTCTCTCATTTCCCACACGCACGCATTCTTTCGAGTGTGGTTTGAGGTGAAAATTTGGAGCGCGCCGAAAATGGATGACATTAGTGTTATTATATATATATTGGATGGTTTACATTATGAATTCAAGTATGGTCTCTTTGTGCTTAAAAAAAATATGGTTTCTTTGAAAAGAAACCAATATATTGTTTCATTAGGGCCACCCTCTTGAGACACCTGCCTTGGGCGCGGCATATTACGACACCGGTCAATAGAGGGTCTTATCCAACGCTCCGTTGGGTCCCAAGCTGGGTCCTTATAAAATCTATAGTTATTGTGGAATGGAGGATGTACATTAAACTCGAAGTCAAAATAAAAATTTGCACGGCATATTTTTTTATTATTATTTATGATTTTTGACTGAAATTATTTTCAAATCAATTTATTTAAAATTGGTGGGAAATTAAGAAATAAAATTCATATGTATCAAAAAACTACATCAAAATGTATAAAAAACAAGTGGTAATATGACTATATTATTTTATTCAACGAATAACAAAACATAGACAAAGGAAGTAACAAAAATTTAATCATGCAAATAGTGAATGTGTAACTTAAATTAGTACGGAAGGAATATGTAAAATAAATTAATAATGATTAAATAGTGGAACAGGAGGTGGGGGGGGGGGGGACTCATTGGTTTGGTCTAAAAAAAAATGGACGTCCCATCCTTGATAGTTCTAACTTCTAAAATTGAGAGAACAATTTAGTTTTGTAGGAATAAAGTATAATTATATGCATCCATGGATCAAATTTTAATTACTTTATTTGTTTTTTCTTGCAAATTTGATAAAATAATATACTCCGCAACATATTACATCTTGATTCGTACAATTTTTTGTATGAATCAAACAGTACAAGCTTCTTATTTTACTTAATTATACACATATTTTTAAATAAATTAAATTAGTTTCAGTCACACAACGTAAACAACAACTGGATAAATTTGAACGGAGGGAGTAGTTAGCATTAACTCCCAAAGTATCAAATTTGAGTTTATCTTTTTGTCATCTTGATCAATTAGTTTGTCACGCCACTGATGACTCGTCCAATATTCATATTAATTACATCTACCTCGATCTGACTTACAGTGGTCAGATGAATTTAATCTTTTTGATACATTAGATTTCTTGATTTATGTCGAATTAATATTGGGTCTTGAAAATCCTACAAAAAAATCTTAGAAAATGTAAATTTATTACGGAGTATTATTTTTTATTTTTCAAGTTCTTAGATAGTCTTCACTTTTTTATATTCAAAGAATAATCATACGGAGTATCTAGCTTTATTTGGAGTGCTTTGGACCAGTCCAAATTCCAAAAATATGGCTGGTGGGGTCGGTTAGATTTAGGATCCCGACCCGAACCCGCCATTGCCAACCCGGTATACGGATCCGAACTCTCCCCTTCTTGCTTTTGATCGAACGAACTCTCCACCTTTCTTCATCCTTCTGTAGAACAAGATTCCGAAATCGAATGGGTTTTTGAACTTCACTCAAGCAACAATGGACGAGGTGGCCTTGGAGGTGGAGACGGTGAAGAAGGAGTACAAAGAAACAGGAAAAAAGCTAGAACAACACATCGATTCCATCCGAGACTATGGAAAATCTGGATTGGGGTTTTCGTCGGAGGAGCAGAAGAGTTCACTCCCCAGACTGAACGGCCTCGCACAGGACTGCTTGAATCTGCTTCAATCGCTGCAATTCAGGCTTGATCTCTTGGCCCCGCAGATGCCCAGTGATGATCAGGTTCAGGATGCCCAGTTTCTGGCTGATTCGTGGAAAGATCAAATTGAGAGGTACAGCATTGTTGTCATCTCTCTCTCCTTAAATGTTTCATTTGAGATAATCTCTCCTTCTTTGTTCTTCAGTTGGCTGATCCCGAGAGTTCAAAAATGTGAGGAATGTGTTCTGTTTGGAATGTGAGAGGAATTTGATCCCAATTCATCACAAGTTTTGCGAAGAATTATTCGTATAAACTGCATGTTTTCAATGTTTTTTGTTGGTTGATGCATTTCAAATTGCTAACAACTAATAATTGGACGAGGAGAGGATGATTTCGTATGGAAAAATTGGACGGTTTGAATTGCATTTTTGTTATTCTCAATGATCAAGAAATGGGGAGAGAAAGAGATTCAAACCCCCTCTAGTTCTTTTAGCTTACACTGGCTGCTATGAACGGGGCTGTCTTTATTTTATCCTGTTGGCTACTAGGTCAATCCTTTATTGCTTGTGCTTCCACTAGAAAACGAAAATAAAATAGAAAGAAAAGAAATGGGATAGGAGTGTCATTGTATTTTATGCTTCTTCTAATGGTTACTTTCCTTGATTTTGAAAAATGTTCTCTGGATCATATAGCTGGCGGGTGGCCCTGAGAAATGCTAATTTACAAGCCAAGACTAATATGAGGAAAACTGCACAAGAGGAGGTAAAGCTTTTTCTCTTCTTTGGAGATTTTTCTTTCATGCCTTATTTATTATAGTACTCCTCTGTTCGGATTTAGTTATCAACTTTCTAGAAAATCTCATTTGTAAGAAATGAGTCTATTATGTCAAAGAAATCTTTCAAACAAGTGTATTCCTAATTCTTGTCAACAATGCCCATACCCTATATTTAGGATATTTTAGACAATGTCGTAATTTCTTTATTGAATATGGAATGTGGACAACTAATTCCGGGAAAATGAAATCCAGAAAGTGGAGAATTAATTTCAGACGTACGGAGTATATCTCATAGCGGAGTTGAAGCTAGTCCCTTTCCTCTTAGTAAAAATATTGATTTTTTTTCTTTTTGCGATTTTATTGGAGCTATTATTCTAACTTCACATAATTATATTCAGAGAGAATTGCTTTTGGGAGGTGGAGGGGAATCCACCATTCGTAGACGCAACTTGCAGTATGTATACTGTGCTTCATTTCAGCTGCAGATGCCATTAAATACATTTTAGTGGTCTATGTTTGAATGATATTAGTGGATGTGAATAAAACATGCTTGTGAGTTGTGTCAGGACAAAAGCTGGAATGACATCTGCAGCTGAAAGCATCACAGAAAGCCTTCGCCGAACTCGCCAATTGATGGTTCAGGTAAGTTTCCGCATCCCTTGAAACGAAACTCTTATAGTTGAAGCCACCCTCTTCTTTTTAGAAAAATACACTATTTTACTGTACACGTTTTGTTTATTTTTCAGGAGGTTGAAAGAAGTGCTAGTACTCTAATGACATTTGGTAGGTATCTTTCATTTCTTTGTATGAAGACTTCTATTCTTTGTATGATTTCGAACGACACAAATATGACAAATATGTTACCAGACAAATACTTTAGGACGAACCAAGATGGTAAAATGGGACAAAGATAGGGGGACAGAGGGAGTAATATTTTCTTCTTTAAAACTAGGTTAAAATACAAAAATAAAATTCAAAATGCAAGGTCCAGCTAGGGCCTGTTCTTTTTGCCTTATAAGTTTTAACTGTACTCTGATTCAGTAGTAAGATGACAACTCGCATGGTTTTGGCACTGCAGAGGAATCAACAGGGGTTTTGAGAAAAGCTGAGAGTGAATACAAAGGCCATCGCTCATTGCTGATGCAAACCCGAAACCTTCTCTCCACAATGCAACGCCAGGAAGTTCTTGATCGGTATAAATGTGCAACAACTCCCTTTTTCTTTAATGCACAACAAATTCAATTCTTCGATTCGAGTTTTCTGAACAGAGCTCATAACATGAGCAGGGTGATACTTGTCGCGGGGTTTCTTCTCTTCTCTTTGGCAGCACTCTATGTCGTCTCAAAGCGCATTGGACTTCTAAAGCTGCAACGGAAGGTTATGGAAGCCGTAAAGAGTGGGAAAGTGGAGAAGATTGTACCTAACATTGTTCAGGTCCAACAGAACGGCGTTCCTCCTCTCGATGTACCCTTAGAACAACTTGTGCACGATGAACTTTGAAGTTTCTTTTGCGAGGTACTAACATCTCTTTCGTTCACCGTGCTCTATTTTAGTGGGCCAGAAATGATTATACAGAGATTGAGTCATGATTTTTTTTTGTTTTCTGCACCATTTTGTTTGTGGTTTGCAAGGGGTGTATGTACATTGTTGTTGGTGTTGTACACATGTAGAAAAAATGGTCATGTTGCTTACTTGCTTTGGTCCTCAGCATCTCCAATCTAATACCAAAATTTGTCCATTTATTCTGTCTTTCTCTTTCTCTTAACACACACACACTCACTCACTGTTATGCAATGATATTTTAAATGTTCATTTGCATTATTTGGATGCACCTAAAGTACATGTTTTCCATGTTGTAGTCCTTTTTATTGAATAATTAAAAACGGTCCTTCTCGGGGCATGGCCATCCTTAAAATAATGGTTGGTTCAAGGAATTTGAATGGAAAATTTAAAGAAAATAATTTTTTCTCACTTTCTTCACCGAATGGAAGGAATTTAGTTTTCCTCTTCTTATTACATTTTGCCTTCTCATTCTCTTTTTCTTTCACTTTTCTTTTCTTTTCCTCTTTAACCAAACAACAAAAAATATTTTTCATCCTATTTTCTTTTATTTTTACCTTTCAAATTTCCTGGATCAAACATTGTGTAAAACTCTTAGTATAGATTCTTTCCATCTTACAAGAATATTTCTAGTACCTATTCATATAGTCTAATTATATATGTTTTTGAACATATTTTCAATAGTAATTTGATACAAAAAATGATCAAATTACCTCTTACTTTGTAGAGTAGAACAACTCTTGATATAGCTTTTAAATATGTAAATTTTATTTTTCAATTTTACAACAACGTTTAAATAAATTGAAATGAAATTAATTAAAGTCAAACATCATAAATCGAAACATCTATTTTTTGCATGAAAGAGACATTTTTTTTCCATGAAAGAGACTCTAACCCCTTGTTTGGATAAGAATGAAAAATGCTGAAGAAGAAAATAAATTTATTTTCCTTCCTCTTGTTTGGATATAATAAGTGGAAGGAAAATAAGATTTTCACCCCATTTGAGGAGGAACAGTAATGAGGAAAAATAACTTCATATTTTCAATCCCTTCTTACTTTCCTTCCCTCTTCCCAACATTATTTATCTCTTTACCTCATTTTCCATAGATTTTCTTTCCTCTCTTATTCTGTCTTCCAAATAGGGGGTAAGAGTGAAGTTAGATTGTTACTAAAGATGGTTATATCCAGAGGCCATAGCTTCTTTGAGATTCTAACCCCCACCCCCACCCCATCCCCCCCCCCACCCCACCAATATTCTATAGATGAGCAATAATAAGCAGTTGAGCCAGAAGAGTTTTCCAAATGCCAAAGTGGCTTGAGATTCCCAAGGAGATCAAAGAATTTAAATCTTCATCTCCTTTCCTGCTATCCCCACTGCCAAACATGGAATTGGTGACATCAGCACCAAGGGTGGTGGTGGTGGTGGTGACATCTTGTTGCTGCTGCTGCTGCTGACAAGCCTTTACACCAAAGGGGACCTTCCCAGTTGACCCAAAGGGGTAGCACAGGTTTGGGTTGCCCCAAAGCCCCAACCTTCTCCCCATCTTCCCATAATACCCCTCAGGGAATTGAAGCTCCCCTGTCAGATTGTTGCCATTCAGGTAAACTGCAGCTATGTTTGGCAGGTCTGCAATTCTTGAAGGTATCTCCCCTGTTAGGTTGTTATCATTGAGCCCCAAGAATCTGAGCTTCTCCAGAGCCATTATGGACTCTGGTATTCCCCCTGTCAACTTTGCATTGGACATGTCCAGGACTGATAGGGACCCTCTGAGGTTACCCCAGTCCAGCCCCACCAGGGTCCCCCCCAGTGTAGGGTTGTCTGATGCCACCAATTCCTGTAAAGACTCCATCTTTAGGACTTCTCTGGGCAGCCCTCCGGCGAAATTGTTGCCGCTGAGGTCCAACAGTGTCAGGTTCTTCAGATCCCCAATCTCCCCGGGAATCTTCCCGCCGAGTCTGTTCTTGCTCAGGTCAAGCTTCAGGAGGGAGCCCAGCTGCCCGAGGGAGGCGGGCAGCGCGCCGGAGAGAGAGTTCCTGCTGAGATCGAAGATCAGGAGGCTTCTCAGCCCGCCGAAGCTGCCCGGGACCTGCCCCGTGAAATGGTTCCCGGAGAGAACGAGCCTCCTCAAGAGCCCGAAGTTTCCGATTTCCACGGGCAGATTGCCCGACAGCCCGTTTCCGACGAGAACCAGAGACTCGAGCTTTGTCAGCGCTCCGAATGAGCTGGGGACCTGCCCGACGAGCCCGGGGTTGGAGCGGAACTCGACGGACACGAGGGTTTCGGACAGTGATTCCCAGGGGAGAGAGGAGATGGAGACAGGGTTTCTGTGTGGGTAGAGGAAGCAGGCGAAGAATGAGAGGGATTTGAGGTGTTTGAGTGAGAACAAATGGTGGGTAAATTCTGGGTTTTGGGAGCACTGAAGAGAGTTTTCATGAACAGGTCCAATGCTCATGTCTGTAACATGCCAGACTCCATTGAAAAGGTCACAAGACACTCCCTGTTGAAGAAGATGATGATGATGATGAAACACTCTTTAGAAGATTAGAAGATGATGGTTTTTACAGTAGTAATTTTTGTTGGCAAATTACAATTTACACCTCAGTCTTATAACAAGAGTCCCATTGTTGTAAATTCAGAGATATTATCCAAATTTCAAAAACCAAATAGAGATTGAATGTGTTTGTTTGCCTAATGGCTAATAACAGAGCAAGTTTATGAATGAATGAATGAGTGAGTGAGTGAATGGAAGGGCGTGTTTGGTTGAGATATCATAAGCCAAACAGGCATAACAAGTTTCCAATGTCCCTCTTTTTGTTTCCACTTCAGTTGGAGCATCCAATCAGACAAGACATTCCAAAAGTCCAAAATGTACAAAGTGTTGCCAAAAATAGAGTTTTTTTTTTTTGTCAAAATGAAATATTTTTAACATTTGCGGATGAAACATTATATCATAAAAAATCATTTCAAAAAATTGAAACCTAACTTCTTCTTTTATGTTGTTATCAGAGAATTAAAATAAATGATGATTAAAGTGGATGAGATCCTAAGTGCTTTCGCCGGACAACAACTGCAGCGTGTTAACGATTTTGAAAGATAATTTATACTCTTAAAAAATATCCAAAATGATCATGCTAGCTGAAAATATTATTCCCAAATGAAAAGATGAATATTCTGTTGAAAAAAGAGAAAGAAAAAAAGAGTAGAAATGTAATAATAATAATAAAACCTGAATAGGAGTCCAACCACAAGGATCAGGATAGAGATCAGAACCATTCCACTGCTTGCCCACAAAGCCTTGAATGGCACTGTAAAGAGCTTCTTGCTCTGTTTCCTCCATTAATGGAGCTTCTTCTTCCCCATTGCACCAAACTGCAAAGCACACCAGAAACACCACTGCAAAGCTCATCTCTTTCTCACTTCTGCTAAAGAAAGCACAGACTTTCATTCCTTCTTTCTTGAAATGTAAGTGCATAAACAAGTAAGAAAAAAAAAAGAACAGTTCTCTACTTCTCTAGGCAAGGAAATAGAAATGGGCAAAGTCTTTAGTAGTACTCCCTAGTAACTGACTGAGCATTTAAAGTTTTTACTATTTTTTTTCCTCATTTACTCCCTCCGTCCCACAACAATGTTTCCGCTTTGAACCCCCACCGGGTAGCCCAGTGGTCAACAAGGGAACAGGCGGTAAGAGAGGTCAACTGGTCAAGGGTTCGAGCGGAAAGATCGGTTTGGGGACAAATGATGTAATTTTTGCTAACTTTGAGGACCTGAAAACTTCAGAGTTCGTAGTCAGTACTAACGTTGCTAATTGAGATCAAACCGAAAGTCTATTCTAGGAGTTGGACGAACTATAGAACCAACTTAGAAACACTTGAATTAAAAAAATGAACGTTACCGCTTTGAATATCACACATTACCACTTTGCCCTCCATTCTTATTAGGGGTGAACATGGTACAGTATTTGGTTCGTACCGATGTTGTTCTATTCCATTTTTAAATTATAAAAATATACTCCCTCCGTTTGGAAAAACACTTCCCATTTGATTTGGGGGCAAAAATAAGGAAGTGTTAAATTATAGTTGATTTCCAATTTTGCCCCTGATGTGATGGGTAAAAGTAAGATGTGATGGATAGATTATTAGAGAAAAAGTATAATGTGATAGGTAGGGTATGAAAAAGTAAGGGTAAAAGTAGTTTTTTAATAGAAAGGGGAAGTGTTTTGTTGGAAGTGGAAAAAATGAAAGAGGAAGTGTTTTTGAAAACGGAGGGAGTATTTCTTAAAATAAATAAATTAATAAATACAGTTCAAATCTAGATCAATCGAAACTGGCAATTCCAATTCTACATTTTTTTTTTTGAAAATTTGAATTGCGTCTAAAAATTTCATGTTCGAAACCTTGTTGATTTCTAGTTCGATCTAGTTTTGATTTAAAAACCGATAATTCGTTTTAGGTTGAACCGAAAACCACAGGTGAGTGTTGAGAAACGAACACAACCAAAAACTTAATTTTGTAAGTGATCGAAAACTCTCTCTCTCTCTCTATATATATATATATATACACACATATACATATATATATAACACGTTGTGAGATTTATATTATTCGAGTCTTATGTAGGTACGAATTTGACTTTTTTTTTCAAAAATCATGTGACAATGGCATTTGAAGCTCTAAGTGAACAAGGTTCTAATATTATACCACATTACCACAAAACCATCTCAACCAAAAATTGAATTTTTATTTCTTGGTAAATTTCTTCTATACGAGTAGTATCTTAATTTGCAAGAGGTTTGTACTCCATCTTTTTTTTAAAACATTTACTTTTTCATTGTTTTCACTTTCTCCATAGCATTTTCTATTAAAAAACTATTTTTACCTATACTTTTTATTATCATACATATCATATCATACTAGTTCATTAATAATTTACTCATCATCACGTCATGGGTAAAATTAAAAAGTTAAATATAAATATCTAATCTTTTTTCACCCATAACCTCTTTAAAATAGAAAGAATAAAAAGGAAAATTATAACTTAATAATTGGGGTGGGGGGATGGTATTTCTTAAGAGGAGGTGAGTTCTTTATTGGATGCAAAAGTGATTTAATTTCCAATGGAAGAGAGGGAAAAGAAGGGAACAAAGAAAAGAGAGATGGGGAGGTAATGCTTGGCCTTATAAATGCTGTAGTAGAGCAATAGGGTTAGGGCTTAAAAGGGGAAACAGTGTTGCAGGCTATACTATATGTAGACTTTAGGGTAGCCTTCCCAAACACATTTATACATATACATACATTACATACGTACGGAGTCAATAAATATTGCAACAAAAGGAAGGCTAGAACCGTCCTAAGATCCTCCCAAACCAAATTTTATGGTCATATTTGAGTAAAATAAATACCGTGGTACTACGTATTTTCTTATTATTTAAAAAAGTATCTATTTTCTTAGTTAAAAAATAAAAAAAAAGGTTTCTATGTTAAAAGGTCTACAAAGAAGAACTTTCCTCCCAAACATATAATTATCCGAGAAGAAGTAAATAAAGTTTTAATCTTATATTGAATAACAATAAGTTAGATTTGTTCCTAATGGTGAGGCACACACCTGCTACTTAGAGCATGTTCTTTAATACTAAAAAAAGAGTTGATGTTGGAAAAAAACTGAAAGGAACTGAAAAAAATTAGAATAACTAGAATAAACTGAAATGAACTGGAAAGAATTGGAATAACTAGAAGGAACTGGAAAAACTTCAAAAAATTTGAAAACTTAAAAAAACTTTAAAAAAATTGTTTGTGTATTTTTATATTATTCTCATTCTAATTTTTGTTCTTATAAATTATTATTATTATTATTATTATTATTATTATTATTATTATTATTATTATTATTATTATTATCATCATCATCATCATCATCATCATCACGTTATCTTAATGTATGTCTTTAAGATAAAACAAAAGTATTGTTATTTTTCATACATAAAAAAATTACTTTTGCAAAAAAATATATAATATAAAGTTAACATAAATTTAAAAAAATTAAATTTTAAAAAGTTATTGTGGTAACGTTGCACCTCAATTTATTTTTGCAGTATTTATTATAAAATAATACATTTGTAATTATACTTTATACATATCAAGATTTTGTTTTAAATATCAAACATGTCACATAATGTAATCAAACATATTTTTTCTTTCATGATTGTCATTTTATTTTCATTGTAACTCCTATTTTTTGAATAAATACATAGAACTTTTAGTTTTGTACATTTTTTTTATGTTTTACTCCTATTTTAGTCTTTTTCTCTAAACTATTTTGACTTTCAATTTTTTATAAAAATTAGAAAAATAAAAAACAAAAATAAATTTTGAAATAAATAAAAATGAGAAAAAAATGAGTAATAAAAGAAAAGGTGAAGGATCTTATATAAAGTTAGATTAATAAAACATTCTATGTAACTATTTTATCCATAATTTTTTATTATATTTTAAAATATTGATGTTTTCTGATTTTATCATGTAGATTAATATACAAAAAAATTGTCCTTTTCATATTAACAAGTTGAAGAAAGAATAACAATGAGTGTGAATCATAAAAATAGTGAGATGAAAAAAATAATTTATGAACTATAGTTATGAACATTATAGTTGTAATAATAATAATCAGATTAAAAATATATCGTTTTTAGAATAATTAGTTGGGGAGTAGAAAAAGTTTGAAGAAAATGAGAATAGTTGAAAAGAGTTGGAAGGAACAGGAAGGAATTGGAAGAAACTGGGGACTTTAAGCCCTAAAGAACAAGCTATTATAAAGACTTTATGTTTAATATATTTATCTTCCGGCGTAGTTGTCAGAAATCGAATAGAGATATTATTCCCTAAACACCCTTTACTTTGCCAATATGCAGAGATGAACTAAAGCATGTATAGATCAACTTTTAGCAGCAAACAAAGCAGTAGCACAGGGGGGGTTGGCCCCCCCATACTCTATGGAAATGTCAATAATTTATCAATTAAAGTCTGATTTTGCATTAATTGTAAAGAACTGTAAAGAATTGTGTGTGAGAGAGAGGTGAAAAAGGTAGTTTGGGAGGTACTAAATTATAATGGCGTATTAATCTCAACCCCTATACTCCATCCATGTTTGTACTTTCATATAATTTCTCTGATTCATAAAACGCATCATATTTTTACTTTTAGAAGAAATAAAGAGTATATATTTGTGGTTGACTTTCTAATTTTGCCTTTGATATGATGAGTAAAAGTAATATGTGATGAATAAATTATTAGTAAAAAAGAACGATGAGATAGGTAGGGTAAGAAAAAATATGGATAAAAGTAGTTTTTTTAATAGGATGTGGAAGTGTTTTGGAAAAAATAAAAAAAATGAAAGAGGAAGTATCTTAAGAAACGGAAGGAGTGCTCGTTAGTGAGACATGAGCTTAGTTAATCAAATAATAAGAGTGAAAAATGAGATAATGATCGAGTTCGACTCTTGATAAATTAAAACGAGATCACAAGTAAAAATCTCACTCTTTATTAACATAGGCCCCATTTGGATCAACGTTAGATATAAACGTTAGCGTTTTGGAAAAGCTATGAGACAGTAACTTTAATCGTTAGCGTTTTCAGAATTAATCTACATCATTAAAATTTTATTCAAAATTTTAACGCTAATTGGAAACGTTGTTCCCAAACAAACTATACTCCCCCGTTTTTAAAAAAGGTGTCCTATTTCTTTTTTTGGGATGTCCGGAAAAAACCTCATTTTTCTTTATTGAAAAACTTTAATTTGATGACTCTCAATTTTTCATTCTCATCTGCATCACTTTCAACATTATATTTTTATTTTTTAAAATTTATGTCAAGTCGAACCAAATTCCTTTTTGAGAAAGATGAAGTATTAAAATTTTATTTATTTCATTCCAGTCTATTATCTGAAATGATCATAGGGGAGCCTAGAATTAGGTTCATTCTTTTTTTCATACTCCTTCCGCTTTAAAAATTACTCCGTCTGACCCAAAATATTTTACATTTTGCATAAAACAAAACAAAATTTTAATTTTTTTCAATTCATTTCATTTAGAGATTAGTATCAAATAAAAATAAGAGTAAATTCCACAAAAAGATCTCCAATTATACGTCATTTTTCATATTTAGTCCTCACATATCAAATATCAATAATTTAGTCCTCAATTATTATATTAATTTCAACGAATTATCCTCTGTTAACATTTTCGTTAAGAATATGGATAAAATTGAAATTCACATATCTCTCTCCTCTAAATTAAACTTCCCCCTCCTTCGTACTCCTCAAATCTGTCGCTATGTTTGAAGCTTTGAATTTAAAATTGAAACCATCACTCTTGTCTTAATTGTTCGTCTTCCTGGTGGATTCCAAAATCGAAACTGGTAGTCTTCATTGATGAGTTTCATGGATTAGTCTCATTTGTAGATAATGTTCATTTTTTTTAGAGAGGTGCTTTCATAATTTCATGTGCAATACGCCAAACTTTCATTTCTACAAATTAAAAAATGCTATAATTACAATAAAAAACAAAACTAAATGTACATTCTTTTTCTTTTTGGGAGAGGTGCATTCATAATTTCATGTGCAATGCGCCAAACTTTAATTTCTACAAAATAAAAAAATGCTGTAATTAGAATAAAAAAACAAAACTAAATGTCCATTTTTTTTCTTTTTGAGAGAGGTGTATTCATAATTTCATGTGCAATACACCAAAATTTTAATCTCTATAAAATAAAAAAAATGCTGTAATTAGAATAAAAAACAAAACTAAATGGCCTAATAGGAAGAAAAAGACGCCGACCGTGGGACTCGAACCCACGACCACGTGGTTAAAAGCCACGCGCTCTACCAACTGAGCTAGACCGGCCAGATGGCTTATTTCATTAGTATTTGGTATATAAACAATGCTTACACCATATACGGAGTATATCATACAGTACATGGTAACCATCTCAGATGCATATTCGACTAATGTTTCTATCATACACTTTTTAATTTCATTGATCTTCTAACTTAATCAATCTAATAAAAAATTAATATTCGTTTATTATATAACAATAAACTTTTCATTTTGAACAACGTATAAAATTCCAAATTACTTTATTTATAAATTGCTATATCATTAAAAAGAAAAAGTTACATTATTCAAAACTATATCAAAGGTTTTACAAAATAAGATGTGACAAAAATATTTTATCTTATCAAATAATTGATAAAAGTATGCAAACAAACATAAGTTATCGAGAGACTATAATAGTAACTGGAAAGTTTATTGTTGTACGGAGAGAGTATAACTTTTTTTTATGTAACTTAATTTTCACCCAAACAATAAACTATTACGGAGTACATATGGATATATTCTCTCCCGTCTCTGAGTATTTTTGTCTATTTTTGACTTTTATTGATTAAAATTAATAAACTTTGACCTCAAATTAAATAAAAATGCTACTCATATCAGATATTGATACAAAAATAATTTTATTAGATTTATTATATAAAATATTTTCAAAATATCATTTTATGTAACAAATATACAATATACTCCGTGTATTTTATTTTTATAGGTCAAACGTTGAAAACCATTGACTAAAAAAAGTTAAAAATGGACAAACATTCATGGACGAGGTAAAAATAAGCAACATTTATCTTCCTAGAATTGTATATTTTTCATAATAAGCTAGCGTGTGAAAAAGCTTTTGTTTAAACTCAAGTTTGGTTGAGCTAACTAATTAAAAACGGTTTAAACTTTAAACCCCACTTTTTATATTGGCCCTCCCACAGTAAAAGTTTTATAATCACTTTTTACATTTTCTCTTGTTTCAATTATTTTTAGTTCTTTTCTCCTATTTAATTACATTTTCACTTTCATCTTTTTAATTACTTTTTACATACTCTCTCTTATTTCAATCACCATTACTTCAAAGGCAATTTGAGAAAGTTGATGTCTTCTTCAATTTTGTCTTAATAACAATGAGATCAAACCTGAGTTTTCATTCCTGAATGGATAAAATATTGTCATCTTCAATAGTTAATAAAAATTGGAATGAGAATAAATTTTAAAATTTTTGAAATATTTACATAGATTTTTCGAAAATACAACCACACAAAATTGGGGGCGAAGGGTAGGGGGTGGCAGTGTGGACGTGGACGAGGAGTGGTAGGGTAGGAGGCTAGGGGGGGTAGGGTGTGGGAGCAGGGTGGTGGACAGGGGTAGGGGTAAGGATTGAGTAAAAAAAATTCTTCAAAAACAAACAAAAATTAATTATATTTGTTGAAATAAAATTGTTTTCTTACTTCATTGCATATGTTACCAAACTAAAGAATTCAACACAACGAAAAAATAGGGTGTGTTGGGATTGAAGGAACAGGGGGTGGCAGTGTGGACGTGGACGAGGAGTGGTAGGGTAGGAGGCTAGGGGGGTAGGGTGTGGGAGCAGAGTGGTGGACAGGGGTAGGGGTAAGGATTGAGTAAAAAAAATTCTTCAAAAACAAACAAAAATTAATTATATTTGTTGAAATAAAATTGTTTTCCTACTTCATTGCATATGTTACCAAACTAAAGAATTCAACACAACGAAAAAATAGGGTGTGTTGGGATTGAAGGAACGGGAAGATAGGTAAATGAAGGGAGTAGGGTATCTCGATCTAAATTATTTT
>OOIL02000559.1:1345511-1375511 GCA_900332095.2 Cuscuta campestris
ATTTGATCAAAATATAATTATATTTTATGATGTTCATTGATTTCAATAAAAAGTTTTATTGAAATAGGGTGTGTTGGGATTGAAGGGAATGGGAAGATAGGTAAATGAAAGGAGTAGGGTATCTCGATCTAAATTATTTTTATTTAATAAAATAAATTTCGATTTGATCAAAATATAATTATATTTTATGATGTTCATTGATTTCAATAAAAAGTTTTATTGAAATAGGGTGTGTTGGGATTGAAGGGAATGGGAAGATAGGTAAATGAAAGGAGTAGGGTATCTCGATCTAAATTATTTTTATTTAATAAAATAAATTTCGATCTGATCAAAATATAATTATATTTTATGATGTTCATTGATTTCAATAAAAAAATAAGTTAGAAGTTCAACAAAAGAGCTCTAAACTTGAACATTAAGAGAAGTAAAAAATTATCCCCTGACATTCACTAAAAGCGCCGACCGTGGGACTCGAACCCACGACCACGTGGTTAAAAGCCACGCGCTCTACCAACTGAGCTAGACCGGCGAGTTAATTAGCATACTCAGACATTTTATATGGCTTGATAAAAAGCTTATACCATGTAACCTTCATTGACCTTTTCAACTATAGTCACAATTTCATTGACTTTCAAACTTAACTATTTTAATAAAATAAATAGATATTCATTCATATTAATCCGTATATTTTATTTTATTTCATAGCAATTAACAGAGCTAATCATGTCATAAAGAAGAAGTAATAAAGTTAATCACCAAAATTAATTTTAGTTACATACTCCGTATCATATCAACGAAGTCCATAATTCTTATATTGAATCCAATCGCAAAACATAATTTACCATATTACAAGATTTAGAGAAACCATTTATGTTCATTATCAAGTGATTTCACGTGATTAATATATTCATTTTATTCTCCAATATCTATCCTATAATTCATAATTGGATTATACTTTTTATATGATATATTAATACACTGTAGAGTAAACGAACAATTTAAATTTGATTTGTGATTTTATTCTGAAAATATTATTTGTATTTGAGAGATGAGATGTTGAAATGTGTCTAAATCAAAAAAATAATTAATTATTCCGTCTGCCTCACAAAGATTTGCTTGTTTACTAGTTGAAGATCAAACTTCAATAACTTCATTTCCTTAATCTTATTACCCATTTATTACTTTCGCTTTTTGCCACAATTTTCGTACTCTCTCCGTTCCAAATTACTCGGTAGATTGTATATGTATTATTCACATGACCAAACTTCATTCATTTTATTTCTATTTTCGTTAGTCATTTGGTAGATTACTAGTTTTGTGAATCTTTTGATGTACTATTTTAACATATAATTTTTATTTTTAATTCTACACTGTTTTTTTATACTCTAAAGTAATTTAAAATTAATTTCAATTAAACATCGTAAACTGAAACGGACAATATAAATTAAGACGGAGGGAGTATAATCCAAATTGAAAATTAATTCAGTAAAGTTTACAGTTCTAGTGACAACCAAAAAGAGACCACCCACCATGAAGGAACAAACAATCTAAGGACCCTTGTCCCAAAGCATAAATAATTAAAGACTACTAGTACTAAGATCTGCAGTACAAAAAATTTACAACAGACCCTTCTTCTACACATCAAATCTGTTTTATCAAAAAAGATGAAAAGATAATTCCATTGATCAAAGTGCAATACAGCAAATCTTACAATGATGCAAATGGTACATGGATATAGAAGTTGTGATTTCGAGACCTTTTCTTTTTCTTTTTTTCTCTCAAAATCAAACACGCCCACAAAAACGATCAAACGAACCATTCAAGACGTGAAGAAAGTCCAAAGCTTTTTACCAATTGATGCCTGACCGCGGTCATCTGATTCTTCGTCGCTGTCATTTTCTTCACCCTCTGGGGTCAATGTGCTGTTGTCTTCCTCATTGAACTCTGGAGGGAGACTTTCCTCGTCTTCGGGTGTTTTTGTCTGCACAGAGTAAAATTTGTTGAGGCTGCAGTTGGAAACACTAGGGCAGAGGAGATACCAGAGATGGAAATTACCTTTGGGCCCCCACTTGAGAAGACCGTTCGCCTTTCAATGACTTTAGCATTGCTGAATTGGACAGAAGTAGTTTGATGCCCATTCTGCTCAGCAATTTCTGGTGCACGGGTGGAAGGGGCATCAGTGGTCTCTGCTATGACCTCAAGGTTGCCATTGTTTTGCTCATCTACACCTGTTTTTCCTTTACCAGCCGTTGTTCCTGGACTGATCATTGAATCATTATAATTTAGCTTCAAACATGGATTTTGTTTTCATAAAGTGTAGTGTTTCATACAATACTTTGTATGAAATAGGCATAAAGATTCTTAACACAATATAAAAGGCAAGCCATAAATTAGCATTATATCTTACCCATCAAGATAAACATACCATATATATTCCATGCTTTTTATAAGGAAACAAATCCTCAGAGGATTGCAAAATGCAAGAATATGTGACATACTGAGCACGGAAAGTGTAATTTTTTTACTCCCAAGAAAACAAACCATAAATTCCTCAGAAACTAAAACATTTTGCTAATTATAATCACAAATGGCTACACTTGACAATAAGAGGATAAACTGATAAAGTTTATGTGAAGAGAAGAGACAGATGATGCAGGCAGACACTATAATTTTATAATCCTTCCAAATCTCCATGGAATCATACCAAGATACAGCTAGTCCCTGGTTCTTGCAAAAAACAGGTAAAGGATAGGGAAAGAAAAGCAAATCGATCCAGAATACATTAAATAAAGGAAGGGTAATTGAGACTTGAATGATCTACACATAAGGCTACAAGGCTATTTACACAGGACATACTTATCTTAAGTCAAACTCCAGCTCGAAATCATTGAAAAATGAGGACGAACCCCACATTTTTTAAAATCATTTTATTTAAAAATTTGCATTGAAATAAAAAATGAAGCTTTTATAAAACTACGTCAAAAGTTCTACAAAACAATATGTGACATGACTACTTTATTTTACCAAATTATCAATGAAAACACGTAAATAAACAAAAGTTATCGAGAGATCGAAATAGTAATTGTGCCCTTTGGCATTAGAACGGAGGGAGTATTTGCTACTCCATCCATTCATCTTTAACTGACCTTTATGGCTTTTGTGATACATCAAAATTTGAATGAATATGGACATACTTCATATCTACAATCATTCATTTTTTAATGTATCAATAAAGTCATAAAGATTAATTAAAAGAATGCAGGGATATTAAATAACCCTTTTATACTTTTGTAATTCAAAAGGAATAGAAACAAAACTTTTACATATCATTGTACAAAATGATACAAATTCCTTGTATCATTTTTTATCTTCATGTCAAGCGTAGATCTTGATGAGTTGAAGAACCCCTAAAGGTCAAAGGTCTTGAATGAAAAGACTAGGTCGTCTGCACGTGCAAGACTTACTAATCTTTCAAAGAAGCAAATGAGGCGTAATGCAGAAATGAAGTGCAGGAAATGTCTACCATGATGACTGTACATCAAATAGAAGCTTTAAAAAGGAGGAATGTAAAAAGAAAGTGCAATGATGACCATATATATACTCAACAAATGAAGTTGGTATCACTGCATTAGCTTACTTTCTGTTTCTCAAATTGTAGCGAGTGCCCAGTGAATTATTATGTACACCACTTGGAGCAGTTGTTTGACTCCTCTTCCTTCGACCACCCGTTGTAACACTCTCAGAATGTCCCTCGCTCTCATCAGCATCTGGTTCAGCCGAACTCAATTTAGAACCCTGCCCTCGAGTCCTCTTCCTTCGTGTTGTGGCAGTACTAGAGTTTGCACGACTTACTTCAACCAAATCCCTGGAATGATTATCATCTGGTTGCATTGACTCTGAAGTATTACCTAGAATTACTTTAGCATCTTCAACCACTTCCTTCACAGAGCGGGTCCTACGGATTCCACCATTAGGTTTTTTCCCACGGGTGTGTCGAATACTTAGGCCAGATTGCTGTGACTCTTCAGGAACATCGTCTCTCTTTTTGTAAATATTGTCGGCATGAGTACTACCGGGCCCCTCTGAGTCTCTAATGTCTACGTCAATACTACTGTCATGCCAACGATTCTCTTCAGCAGCATATGAAGTTGACTCCAAATTTTGAGTAGTTTTGTTAGGGGACAACTTAAAAATTTTTGTGGTGCACTTGCGAAGCCAAGAGACCCGACCACCAGAATCTGATAGTTTTTGCTCAGCCGCAATTGGAGACTTTTCTACAAATGAAGCAACCTTTTGCAAAATTTCATCTCCCAGAGCAGAAAGAGAAGCCTCGCTGTTTTCCATTTCCATCAAATTGACTTCAGAAAATGTGAAATTATGTGCCGTTTCTCTGCACTGATCGCAATTCTTTATCCTTTCAACTAATGTGAGAAATTGGCATCTCTCCTTCACAAAATGTTCTCGTTGACCCTTGAGTTTCTTGCTGAGAATAGCAAGATCATCAATGTCCTTGCGTATTTCAAGCTGATGCTCTTCCAGTTTTTTTCTGTTTGCAGAGACTTCTTGTTTTTCTTTTTCTAACCTAAGCCTCTCAAAACTCACTTCTTCGAGCTCCTTCTTGGCTGCATCTTTCAAACTATGGAGTTGGCTTAACTCCCTCTCTCTTTCCTCATCAAATGCTCTCTTCTTTTCTTGAAAAGTCCTCTCCATTTCCTCTTGCTTGTTGCGCAGATCAGTTTCAAGGTCTAATCTTCGAGTTTCAAAACCATGAAGGAGTTGATTATAGTCATTATCCGCTTTTTCAGATAGCATTAACCTCTCTTGTTTCATCATTGCAGCAAATGATTCCTTCTCTATTTTAATAGCTTCTAACTCTCTCTTTATGTATTCTTCTGTAGCTGTCTTTTTGTTTCTAATTTGTTCTTCTGTGTCATGCTGTATTCTTTCAAGCATTGCCTTCTCTTCCCTGATATTATCCAAATCCTTAAGCACAGCAGCTCTTTTCTCATCTAGTAATTCCCACTCCTCTTCAAATTTCTTCTTGTCTTCTTTGAGTTCTTCACTTTGCTTCAAAAGCATTTCCTGTTCAATCCTACACTTCTCGATTGCCTGTTTTAGCTCGGCTTGCAGACGAAGATGCTCTGCCCTATCTGCTTCAGTAATTCTGAGTTTTTCAGCTTCTTCACAAATCTGCACTTCTTTTTCATTGATATCACTTTTCATCTTTTCGATTTTATCTTTGAGGGCTAGCAAACTATCTTTATCAGATGATATCTCTTTCTTCATCATTTCAAGCCTATTCTCCTCAGACATAATGGACTTCTCCTTCTCCTTCAGTGATTTTAACTTACTATCGATGTCCTTCTCTCTCTCTTTAACTCTTTCTGACTTCTTGTCCAGTGCCTGCTCCTGTTTCTTAATTTTACCCTCCAAGTGACTGAGTTCTGTCTCCTTTCTCTCCCAGTCATCTCTCTTTGTTTTTAACTCCTCATCCAAATGTTTTCTTTTTTCTTCCAGTTCCATCTCAAACTTCTGCAATTCTGCATCTAGCCTTTCTCGTTGTTGATCAACAAGCTTTTGAATCTCAACCTGTAATGGTATTAAACATCACTTAAGATCAGTAGGGTTCAGGGGAAATTGCAGTAGCTAAAATGACAATCACGATAATCTAAAGTATTAAAACTTGCCTTTTCTCTCCTGCTTAGCCTCTCTGCAAGAGCATTCAACTCATTCTCCTTCAGCTCCATGTATTTTTTGAGATTATCCGCGTCCTGCGCCCAATTTTTTTTTAATAGGATGTTTCTTTTAGAATATCTTCCACAACCCTCTTACAGAAAGTGAAAACCGATAAAATACTCACTTGCTCATTAGCAATTATCTTCTCAAGTCTACTTTTTACATCAAGATCTCTTTCTTCCAAGGATGACTTGGCTATATCTAACTTTTTCTGTTCTTCTTCCAGATTCTTTTCTTTCTGCTTCAGAATCCTATCAAGTTCATTTATCTTCTCTTCTCTCTCATTAAGGAACCTCCGACCATCACACAGTTTCTCTTCCCTTTCTTGGAGTTTGATCTCCCACTGTCGCAAATCTTCTTTGTGCTTGAAAAAAGTTATTTCATGAGCTTCTCGTCTGAAAAAAACATTGCAACAAATACAACATAACTGAATAACTACTGTGCTAGAAAGACAAGATAGTTTTAAATTAAATCACTCCTTTGTTGGAAAATATTTACCTGGAAAATGTTCTGTTTTTCTTTCTTTGGTACAGAAAATTGTGTTCTATGAAAGATTTTCCTGTGTTTGGCACTAGCTTGATCCTTTATACTTTTGTAGAAAATGAATCCCTTTAATAGAATTTCTTTTCAAAACTGGTATGGAGTATATATTTTCATATTTAAGGTGTCAAACATTATATTATAAGATGAACATGTAATTTTCATCAAAAGACATTTTCCTGTAAAACATGTTCATTGATCCACAACAAGCTATTTTCCTAGAAAATATTTTTGGCAGCTTATTTTCCAGGAAACAAACGAAGCATAAATACAGAAAAAAGAATCATACTCTGTATCAAAGGATAAGCGCTCTCTCTTAAGGACACTTTCACGGGCCTCGAGCTCGTGAAGTTTCATGTCCAGCTCCAAATTTTTCCTATTAGATTCTGCAAGCTTGGCATCAGCCATGTGCAATTTTTCTCGCACTTCAATTGACTGGTCCTGAATTCCAGCTTTGAGAGCACTGGCATCGGCAAGTTTTATTTCAGATGCAAGCTTCAGCTGTTCATATTCTGCTTGAGTTTCTCGTAAAGCCCTCTCAAGCTACATAAATCAAACATTCACTCTAAGATCAGAACAAGCACTTAAGAAAATGAGCCAAGAATAAATGATAACACAAAATTTTCGATAAGCATTAGCATTTTGGATAAAATTTTAAAGGTGTAGATTAACTATGAAAACGTTAAGGCTAAACACTAGATGGCCTTTTCAAAACACTAACTCTAACTTCTAACGCTATTGCCAAACGGGCCCAAAATCGTGCATTTACAAAGTGCCCATGCATTGCAATCTTTTATCATGTTCAATATCAATTTTTGAATGGAATTCACATAGAATTGGTGATTTAGGGAGAAAAGAGAAGTATGGGGATAAGCGCACACACATGCACACAAGGACACAACAAATTATCATGTGGAGAGACATCGTCATATCAGATGACTCTCTTCCCTAAAAGCAAAATATGTCATAAACTCGCATAGTAATGATCAGTCATTGTCAGAAAACACTTCTTACATCTGTCACACACTGCTTCTCATAGCCCAAAGCATTTCTTAACTTCTCTTCCCGCTTCTCAACTTCACCTATCGCAATCATGTGAGCTGTCTTCTCGCGCTTCAAAATTTCTCGGGCTTCTGCAAGTTCATCTTCAAGTTCATCAAACCTGGACGTCCACTCCTTTTTTTCAATTAACAGGAGTCCCATATTGTATTGATAATCAAAAAGCTGGGCCAATACATAAAATCAAACAGTTAATTCATATATTCAAAACTCAAGGCATGATAAAAAAATAAAAGCCAAAACAATGTGAAATGTACAAGTTACAAAAAAAAAAAATCAGTCATATCAAGTAATATTCTAACATAGTAACATAGTAATATAGTAAAGCTCCCAGCAACATATCCCATCCCAATTCCCAAGTAACAATGTCTAACTGCCTTCGAGGCATCAGAGATCCTCCCATGGATTTTTCTTGGAATAAATTGCATCCAAAGCATTATTAAAGGACAATGGGTAAAATTGCACTTCATTAAAAACAAAACGTTTGGTCTCTTGTTCCAGTGCAATCCAAGATTTAGAAATTACTGCTCTCCTGCATTTCACACACTATATGCTACAAGACAGTCAATTTCTATGCGGGTTTCAAAAACCTGGTTATCCATTTGAAACTTGTAACAAAAATAAAATGTAAAAACCCTAGAATTAAAAACCCTTACTTCTCTTTCGAGCCTTTCAGTCTTCTCGATCAAAGCTTTGCGGTCCTGCCTCTCCAAGGAGGCCTCATCGAGCAACCCAGCCTCCCTAAACCTCCTCCAATCATCGGCGCTCTCACTGTCCCTCACGCCCATCACCACATTATCACTCAACAGCGCCACTGGCGGCGGCGGCGGAGGAGGGCCATCGATGAAAGCAACCGCCTTTCCCTTGCCTGTGGTGGGAGGGTTCGGCGTCCTGGGCGGCCCACCCGTTTCAACCCGGGGGTTTATCGTAAGCGCCGGCGACTTTCTCTGCGGCGTAAACATCGGGCTGAACCCAAATTGCAACTCAGAAACTTGACGGATCTTGAAACAATGCAGGAATTGATGAAACCCTTGGTGGAATTTGGGTTATTCGGGAAATTAATAAAATCCCCAATCTTGATTTGGGAAAGTGGAAGATGAATTCAGCGCAGTTGCAATAAGTTGCATAGAGCGTCGTTTGTCTTTCCTGCGTGCAGTTATCCAATCATTCTTTCATACGGTGGTTTTCATGCTGAAATTACTATACTGTCCTTTTGTTATTTCTCCATTCTCTTTTGTTTGAAATTTTAGTCATCCACTAGTTTATGTAATTAGGATTTGCTTAGAATGAACGAGAATTTTAATAGACATTGTTAACGAGTTCGGATGTGCGGAGTGAGCACTTGTTCATTAATATTACAAATTTTATAGCAGGGTCCATGGGCGACAATCACTAACGCCTAGCAGGGTCCAAGGGGTGGCAGCCCCTTGCGGGGTCTAAACGTCTAAGGGGAAGAGCCCCTTGCCGGAGTGGAATTTTATTACAAAAATAATATCTTGGAAATAATTTTTACTCTGTGGTTTACACAGACTCCTAAAACTCCTCAATTGCGAAATGTCATCCCACAATGTCAATTTTGCGGCATCTTCAATGCCAACACTCTAATTTGGAATTTAAAAACATTAGAGTTTATGATTTCTTAGTCAACAAGACTCTAATAGCCTGTCGAAAAACCAACTCAATTAAAAATTCAAGTTTGCGATTACAAACTAAAGAAGATTATATATTCTAACAATAAGTTTTATGTTTCAGTGTTATTTAAGCATAAATCATTTTTATGCATCATATATTCTTTATATATTCTTTTAGTGTCTCTTTTGAAACAATTTCAGCGGTTAGTTTTAACATTTTGAAGATACTATATAACGGCAACAATTAATTATATTAATGTTTTCAAAAGTAATATGTACAATTAATTTATCTTTTTATGCATCTGTTGAACATAACATATTCTTAATCTATGACATTTCGTGCAGTGGATGATTGGTTTTCAATGCTTTTGGCACAAAGGAGAAGTGCGTACGGCAATGGCACATGTCCTTCCGTGGCATGTATTCCTCGACTTCTACACGTACGGATTGACAATGGTGGCAACCGAAACTGGTATTCTTGAAGAACTGATCCTTCTGCACTTAAAAGGGTTGTTAATTAGTGAACAGTTGCACCGAAACTATGGTTATGAACGGTTTAGGACTCAATATGGCACTACTAAGCGGCGTGGTGATATTTGTTGCCATATCGCCAAAACATCGGATTGTACGGTCCAGATTTGTGTGTTCAAATACAACAAGTGTCTATGTTCTTAGTTGTGGGTAGCTCAACTTATGCACTCCCACTTTTTTTTTTGTGTAAAGTTGATGGTCTATTTGAAACGACATTCATATCGTCTTGCGTGATTTTACTAAGTTTGTTTTTGTATTTTTTGTATAATGGTTGCAATGTCATACGGAGTATTAGTTTCTTTGTGTAGAAAAACATGACATATAACTTGTACTTATACAGAATAAGAAGAAACATATTTTATTTTATCAAATAATTAATCAAAATAAATAATAATTTAATACTCCGTACTTTATAAAAACTTAGGTTATGTTTGGTTGGGGGTAAAATATTTTATTTGAAGAATATTTTTTAGAGGAAAATTATTTTTCGATCATATAATCCATTGTTTGGTAAGAAAATATTTTACTTCCACTAATGTCACTAAACACATGAAAATAAAATCAAAATTTTCTAAAAAATATTTTATGCCCAACCAAACACTCCGTAAAAAATTTCATAATTTTTAAAAACTTAAATGTAAAATACTCCTTGGAAAAGTAGTGGTATGCTCCCAGTTTCATACTTTCTCCACAAATGGAGTCGAAGTGATTCGTCCAGTATAAAAGTAGGCAGGCTACTTACTCCCTATCGACACTCCAATTTCTCCCTGCAATTGCGCCCATATGAGCCCAGGCATCCAAATCAACCCTAAATCCGCCTGATTTTTATCAGTACAAAGAACAGAAATTCTTCAAATGTGCTCTTCTCTGTCAACTTGTTCGCTGTTTCTTCCATCCAGCAGTCTATTTCTACATCCTCCTCCTAGCTGGAAGCATTCTTCAGCCCCATTTCTGATCAGAAATAGAAGAAGCCCTAGGTTCTTCATTTCCGCCTCAACTGCGGAGAAGAATGTTGGGCTTTCTTGGGAAGGGTCATCAGAATCGGACGGTTTCGGTGCTTACAATGGTTGGGTAGTTGTTGAGGAACCAGTGTTGAAGGAGATCAGTAAAGGTTTGGTTTTTAAGGCTTTTTTGCATGTCGAATGAGTTTTTTTGTTCTCTTACTACATACATGAAGGCAATGTGGAATTGGGTTTTTGCAGGTTTACCTACATTTGTGAAAATCAGCACATGGGCTTCTCTTGCTGCTTTGCTTGGGGCTGCTGCATATTTTTCAATGCATTTGAAAGGTAAACTATTGGGATTTATGGATATTTGTTTGCTCCATTGGGTCACGAAATGCTTGTTGAACTGTTGCTGCTTGGACAATCTGTTTGTTAGGGCCTTGACAAAGCGCCTAGGAGCGTGTAAAATCCTCTAGACTGTTCTTTGGGTTTTAATAGTAGTTTGACCTTATTGTGGCCTTGATCATGCTTCTACTATAGGGTTCCCTTTTCGCCTTTGGGGTTTGATTATTGTAAACCATGGAGAGTTTGTTTTTGGCACGAGGGGCTGGACTTTTTCCTTTTTATAGTCCTTCCTTCTTTTCTGAACTTATCTTTGGTTTTTAATCAAGTTTGGTTAGGGTCCCCAACCCTTGCCTCACCAAGTTTGGTGATTTGCCCACCGGGTCAAAAACAAATCCTCGAGACTATTCTGGATATGCATGAAGCCTTTTGGAGGAGTATGAAATGGTATGGAAGAAGAATGGAAGCATGTAGGGATTCATGAGAAATCTCTAGAAACTAAAGACATGTGTGAAGAATTTTAGAGAAGTAGAGAACTAATCTCCACCCATAGATCAAATCAATCATCACCATTCATTATGGAGATGGGGTATTATGAATTGTGATGAAAGCTTCAATTCATGACCATCCAAGACAAGAAACAAAGCCACTCTTGAAAGTTAGAGAAACCCTTTAAAATATAGACTTAAGAGAGCCTCGTTAAGAGAAAAGAAAGATAGCTCGTGAAGTCGTAATCTTCTAGCTTGAATAGTTTTATGTGCCAACAAAGTGTGAGACACTTTTTTAAAGCACATATTCTTGTAATCCTATTATTCTTTTGTAGTAGAAGAACATCCATATTGGGGACTATTATTTCTTGTTCTCCCATTATTATCTTATATTTCTAGATTCTAAGTGCTTATATCAACTTCATGAAGCCTGAAAGAAAGAGCCTTCCCAGTTACCAAACACTATTTTATTGGTTTTATTGTTTTTACAGGTTTCAAGATTCAATTTACTAGCCCTTCCAATTGCATGCAAGATTATTCAGTGCTGAATGCACAAGATAAACAACCAATTGAAATTGATTCTCTTCGTTCTGATGAGCCGTTCGAAGATGATGAGGCTGTTGATGCTAACCCAGAGAATGATTTGGGCACTTTTGGCCAAAATGTGGCTGCAGGTTAAATATGTTTTCAGGCATATAAGAATTGAAATTGAAGAGTGTCTAAACTCTCTAAAGGTTTTGTTTTTATAGGTTTATGTTTCATGCAGAGGCTTTTACATGTTTGTACATGTTTGCTTGCATTAATTTTATTACTCGTATTTAACAGTTTGCATCATCTAGGCCATTCTTCCTTTAAATTTTCATACTTCACTTTAAAGGGATTGTGAAAAGTCCTCTAGTATTAAGATTGAACCATATTACACTACATGTATGGAAATCTAGGAAGTTTTTTTTCTTGCTTTATATTTTCTAATCAAATCAGTCGCAACAATGGGATGCTAGCATAAATAAACAGAATGCTAAAAAGATAAATGAGCAATATCGTATATGTGCTTCTTTGCTGCTGTCTTAATCATGATATACTAGTCACTCAACTGTTCTTTAAAAGGACCCTAAATCCTAAATTTTTTTCTTGTCCCAATCTAAAGAGCCAAACAATATGACAACACAAGGTGAGCTACACCGTATCATAATTCCATTCTCTGCGGATTCCACTCAAAAGGATGCTTTGCTTGTGTTAAAAAAACTAGAGGTATTTGCTCTTTTTTCTTTTTTGCACTCAATGGTCCTGTAGAGTCTTTTGTGGTATAAAATTAAGGATTTTGTTGAATACCACCTCAAAAAACTCCACATACGATTTGACCCTCATAACAAGATTGTACACATGGTGATTTCACTGATTTGTACTTTATGAGCTGTTTTTCTTCTACAATTATTTTTAACCAAACCAAACAAACCTAGTAGGAATGTTTCTAACATAAGAGTACAGATTATTGAAGAATTGAAGAATACCGAAGGAATGTTTCTAACATAATAATACAGATTATTGAAGATGAGGTAAAGGCAGAAGGACTATGTACAAGGAGAGAGTATGCAAGATGGTTAGTAAGAGCAAGTACGCGACTGGAAAGGTAGACTCAGGTGCAAACGTTGTTTTATCGAGTTCATTTAATGATGATTGGTTGCAGGTGTTATTATTGAATAGCACTTTTTCCCCAAGATTTTTTATGTCATTTTGTTTCACTATGGGATCAGGAAAACTAAGCATAAAATAGTGTCATCTATTGCGCTTGCTGGCTCTACTGCTGCAGCCTTTGATGATGTGCTTATTGAAGACCCTGATTTCCTGGCGATTCAGAGTAAGGTTCAATCATGATTTATCCGAACATTCTAATAGTCATACATTTAAAAGATGACCACTTTTGGGTTTCTCTTTGATAATTCCATTTAGCTCTTGCTGAATCTGGAATTTTGCCGAGCAAGCTGTCACTGGAGAGACCTCCCTCTGGCCTGAATGATTCAGGAGGCCATAATGGTGTCAATTTCTTTCCAGACAGGTAGTGCATGTGTGGGGGATGGGGTTGGGTGAAGCTATTGAGCTAAAGTAGCACTTCCCCAGTCCCCCAAAACAAGTTCCACTTTGACTCTTGGAATAAAATTTCGTTAACTACTTAATTTCTCATTATTTATAGTGCATTAATTTAAAAGATGAAAGTTTAAACAAGATGTTTTAAAGTGTAGTAGTGTATGTATTACCAAGACATTATTATATTATATGGAGTATATTCTATTTATTTATTCGAATATAGTTGTGAATAATACTCCGTAATGACTAGCAAGTGACATTGAAGACTATAAAGTCTAAGTGGAAGCTTGTTTGTGTGATGGAGGGAGTGCCAGAGTAATTTTCTTAGTTTTTATTAATCACTACTCCCATAAAAAACTCATGTTTTAGACATTTTTGTCTCATACAAAGAGCCTATTTTTATAAAGTGAAGCTAATTTTTCATAACTTTTCCAAAAAAGATTATATAAAAATGTACTCCGTCTAGAAATGAATTTCCCATGCACTATTCACATGGTCAAATTTTATTCACTTTGTTTGCTTATTTTCACTACTCATTTCATAATATTATATAGTCATGTCACCTTTTGTTTTGTAGAACTTTTTATGTAGTTTCTAAATATATAGATTTTATTTTTAATTTTTTACAATCTTAATCAAATAAATGGAATTGAAAATATTTTCACCTCGTAAACTGGAAATGGGAAATTCATTTATGTACGGAGTTAGTAATATGATAAATTTAGGTAAATCAACAAGCAAATTTATGAAATGGACATTTGATTACTCCCTACAAGACTTGTATATTATGATAATTAAACATATCTACCTTTATAAAAAATGACACTTTTATTTATTTATTGATTTATTTTTGGAATTTATTTTTTGTTTGACTCAATAAAGTTCTCTGCCACAGATATATATCTCGTCAAGATCTGATCAGTTGGAAGGCCAAATTAGAATATGATATTATGCCAGAAGTTGACGAAGAGGTAGGTGAAGAGAAGAAAAACAACTTTGGTTTCTTTGCGAATTTCAAGAATTCATTTAACCCACAAAAGAAAGGGGAACCCTTGGTTTACTGGTCGAATACGACAATACGGGACCGTGAGGTCACATATTCTAGTTTGCATGCATCGCACCCTTATGGTGGAACCCTTCCCTCTATTATCGCTTGTTAGGAATGCTTTGTGCACTGAGTTGCCCTTTATATTAAAACCCACAAAAAAAACACTTTCGAAGTTTCATTATGGAAATTTTTCTCTCAAATCTGACCCTGCTTACAGTCCAGATATCAAGGAGGAAAATTGGGTTTCTTGATGTGAGAGACATTGCATCAGAAGTGCTGGTTGACATTTTTGTGGATGCTCTGGCTAACGAAAGGAGCATTGCAAGGAATGCATTTGGTCTCTCTCTCTCTGCCATAACCACACTTTTCCATCTTCATTGTACAAAATCTCTGACTACTTTTTGATTTATAGGACAGAGCAATAGGTTTCAACCAAAGAAACCATGCACGAATGCCCAAGCAGCAGTGGCTTTAACCAGCGGGAAAATGAGGGAATACACACAATCTGAACTAAGAAAACTGGAAGAAGAACGCTCTTCGCGACTAGAAACAATGGAAAAAATCAAACAAGAACTTGTAGATAGAGGCGAAATACAACGTTTTTGGCAGAATAAGATGGAAGAAGAGAAATGTCTCAGCCAAGAGGCCAACACAGCTTATCTTGCTGCCCTCAAGGATTTGGATCGCACAAAGGTTGATACGGAGAGTGCCCGAGCTGAACTTGTGAAACAGAAGGCTGCTCTTGACTGTCAAAAGCAGTTGCTTTCCAGCATTGAAAAAGAAGTCGAAGAGATGTCAGGCACACTTGCATCTCAGGGGCCCATCTGTTTGGAAGAAGAACGGCGCGACCTTCAGGCTGTGCTTGGTGATTTGCAAGATGAGTACGACCGCAGGCGCGATTCAAAATCTGTACTGGAAGCAGAGGTTGAGGCTCTGAGAATTCTAAGGTATGTTCTTAGTAAAACATAAAAGCAACCTTTTTTATCATGAATTACTTGATGACACTATGGACACAGACAGAATGTTGTAGAACTAATGTGAGATGATGAAATGGACAGATCATGGATCGAGAGCGAAGCAATAAAGAGTCAAGTGCGCGTGAAGGTTCTCGAGGAGGCAGGACGTAGGTGGAAATGGGAGGGAAATTGAGACATGAAAATTCCATTTGTACCTACAAGGAAATGATGCTCTCTATACTTGTGCTTTTCTTTTCCTTCTTCTTAGGTTCTTGATATCAATTTCTTCAAGTTTTTATGAAAAATGCATCTAAGCTCATTGTGATTATCAATATCAATATCAATTTTTACATTTAAGTTATTACGTAGTAAAATGAAATTTGGTCTATGGAAATGTAATAATATTGAAATTTTTAATTAAAACAAGTGTGTTCATATCTAGTTGGTATGCTCAATAGTACTATAGACCCATTTACAGATTTTATTTGGTAGCAAGAGAGAAGGGATGGTGTTATTACCTTGTTTGCCAAATTGCCACATAAACCAATTTTGGTAACAAATATGATTTGTTACACCCACACCGTGCACCCTAATACTTTTTTTAGGTGTAAGGATATGTTTCGAACATTATATAATTATTATACAGAAGGCAATAATTGACCAAATTTAAGCATTTAAAATAAACACATTCCATCTTGATATAATTAAATGTCTCATTTGGATGTTTCAAAATAAATCTTGTGTTTCAATATCTTGAAAGAAATAAGCACTTCACATTAATTTTCTATCTTCTCTAGAAACCTCCATTATATAATACCATTTCTTTTAAATTTTGTAAAAGTCAAACTAATACATTTATTTGGAGAGGGGAGAAATAAAAGTTTATACTTCTTTCGTCCAATAAAAAAGTCATTTTTCGTAAAAAATCTTCATGTATAGCAGTAAAAAAAATGGAAATATCAAAATAGAAGTCCTAAGTGTTTTAAAACCAAAATAGGAATTTACTGACAGTTTGATGTAAGACCACACGTTGGCAGTGATATGAAAAAATGATAACAGTGTAATATGGAAGTATGATCAATCAACACTCGCAGATCTGCGGTGGTAATATCGCGGCCGGTAAGGACGGATGGCAATGCGCAGTGATAGTGTGGCAGTTGTAATGTGATAATATGGTGAGTGTGACAGTGTAACAACGACATTGTGAACTTCTATTTGGGTCTTAAAATATGTAAGACACCTATTTTAATGTTTTCATAGTTTTTTTTACTTTATACAGGGAGTTCTCCCTTTTTTTCATCCCCTTTTCAATTTTTCGAAAGAAATGTGTGGTTTTTATAATTCGAATGATGCTTACATAATTACATGGTCCCAAAGTTCACATTTAAAATATAGATTTTCTCATATATTTAATGAGCTTACATGTGGATTTTTTCTATTTTTCAAAAGGCCCATTTCTTTATGCTATAAATGCACTAGAGTTCATAAAATAAGCATGAATCTTAGGTACACAGCAGAATTTGCTTTATAATTCTTCTCTTCTCTACATCATTTTCAGTATTCCGTTATATGAAGTACTTCTTCTATCCAAAAAAGAATGTCACAATTAGTGTTTCGGCATCTCAACAACTTTTGCTTGTTTACTTGTTTTGGCTGACCATTTTATAAAATAAATATTCTTATCAATTTTTTTCGTAGAACTTTTGATGTACTTATGAACACTATAATTTTTACTTTTTATTTTTCTCTATCAATTTATAAATAAAATAATTTTTTTTAAAAAAATTATATTTTGAACGTACTTCGAAATAATGTAAATAATTTGAGACGGGTATAATTTTAGAGCAATGCTAGGGGTACACCAAAGGTGTATCCCATTTGTCCCTCACCCTCTTTTTCACCACCCATTTTTATTTAATTTTTATTTATTTAATTTTTTTTTTGAATTTTTTGCTCATTTATGTGGTGGAGGAGGGAGTGAGGGATAAATGGGGTACACCAAAAGTGTACCCCTAACATTTTTCATAATTTTACTCTTTTTTGAGAGAAAAATGCTAGGGTACACTAAAGGTGTACCCCATATGTCTCTCACCTCCTCCTTGTCCACATAAATGGGCAAAAAATTCAAAAAAATAAATAAATAAAAATAGATGGTGAAGAAGGGAGTGATGTACATTTACGGTAAAGCCCAAAGGGAGACATGATCACTTGTTGGGTCCATCATTCAACCCCCAATCCGAATAAAATCTGAAATTCACGTGCACGTTTAGTGGAGTTTTTGATGAAATTTTCTATGTGGCCACTGTGCAATGTGGGGTACGAACGATCATCCCATTTTCTTCTGTCTGAACCTCCGAGAACGGCAAGAAGGAACATCACCGCAGTTGCTTTTTTCTCCGGCACAACGCCCGCCGGCGGTGGCGTCGATCAGGTGAGTGGATTTTGCTTCTACGTTCCTAACATTTGAGTGGATTTTGGTTTTGACGATTACTGCCGAGTTTGCTCATTGGTTAAGATAGCTGTTAGGCGGGATTCACGAGCTGTCCTGAGCACGAAGACATGGGTATACGATTCCTCTCTTCCCTGGAACGAGAAATTCCGTGCGGTTCAGTAGATTTGAGATTCATTTCGGTATGTATTGGATTTCCGATGTGGTCTTCATTGTGGCGCATGAACATTTGCAGGAACCGAAGGAGTCCGTTTGGGTTCGGATCTGTGGTTAGCTCCCAACCCTAGCAAGCGATGGGGGGAGCTGTTCTTCCTTCTCTACACTCCCTTTTGGCTCACCCTCTGTCTTGGCATTGTTGTTCCTTTCAAGCTATATGAGGTATTTCTCTACCATAGATTTACCTTCCGCTGAATGATTTGCCTCTCTCGTATTGGGCTGAAACAATATAAGAGACACTAGTTTTTGAAAGAGATAATCATAAGGATTGTATTGCTTATGCTGATGAATTGATATTACAATATGAGGAGAACACACCATTTTATAGGTGTTTAAGAATTAAGACGGTAGGAAGATGTTGTGAGTGTGTTGTAATGAGATATGACGATTCCAGGTCTAGGAGGGTGCTGTGATAGTTGTGTGTGTGTGTGAGTGATTAAGTTGTAATGTGTGCTCCATCATTGCATCTCAACAATGTGTGCATGTGTGTAGAGATCTTAAGGTTTATTCATGATGGGGTATTGGCCCAAATCATATCTAGTCAATGTTGGAGGTCCAAGCATGCATAGGAACACTAAGCTTAGGATCCCAAACTGTCATGTCTGGTCCCGATGATCTAAGGCTCAGGTCAGACTGTGGTGGGTCAGCTCACCAGCTTGTCAGAGGCACAAGGTCTAGGCCAGAGGTGTGAATCAGTCTGTTGTGATGAGATGCAAATAGGGACAGTTTGTAATTTTCCGTTGGCTTACGCTGGTTGACAAGAAAAAAACATTTGATGTGCATGTTTCCGTTCACATGTCTTTGGTTAATAAATTATGGTTCATAATTTGAACTTTGGACTCTGTTAATTTATTTATTTATTTACTATTTATTTATTACTTCTTTTAGGTATACAATTGCAATCTTGTTTGGAAATCACACATAAAAGTATTGCATCTCTTGCTCATGACCTTTAGTTGCACACCCCCATTGTCTTCTGACAGAATTTTACAGAATGGGAGTACCTGCTTTTGGCACTTGTTTCCGCACTTCCTGCTGTCATAATTCCAATTATATTTGTTGGAAAGGTAATTTGTTCATTTACCCTATTATTGTTTGATCTTAACAACTATGCTTCTTGGTGACATATTGTTATAATGTCAATATATTAGTTGCTGGAGGAGCTTCCTTTGAGTAGTGGTAGTGCATGACATGTCATGTTTCCAGAATTGATAATGAATGCGGATTTACTTTTCCTTGTCCTTTTGCAGGCTGATAGGAGAATTCACTGGAAGGATAGGTACTGGGTAAAGGCAAGTATTCTTTAAAATTAAATTTTCAATGGCTTAGTTGCAAGCTTTGAGCTAATTTATCTTTATTTTGGTCTGTTTTCTGAAAACTACTTCCTGACCAAGGGGTTGGCCAAGTTTGTTGATATGCATAGTGATTTTACAGCATCAAAAATTTCTATCCATCGCTGACTCGTGATTTTTTCCATGCAAGTAGACAAACCCTTGGATGATAACCCTTTTGGAATTTTGTATCATTATGGCTTCTCGCAAGAAGGTTGTGACGGGAGGAACATCCAACCAAAACTTCCTCAGAACTCACAACTCTTTTTGCATGAATTTAAAATGGCAACTAGTTTTAGACAATAAAGTGACATTCTTATTTTCATGCCACCAACCTCATCAAGTTGGGATAGAGGTGATTGTGATAAAGGTGATGACCACCATCATCACGGTCTATCAGATTGTTGAGCAACAGCAAGACTTTTCTTAGTATGTTTGAACTTTTATAGTTAATTGATTTTGAAATTATGGTGGAATATCTCTTGATATAAATGCTGTTATTGTTATTGTGAATTTGTGATAATTATTGTTGTTGATAACCAAGTTGCTGATACCCCAGGCAAATATCTGGATATCACTTTTTAGTTATGTTGGAAATTACTTTTGGACTCATTATTTTTTTTCGGTATTGGGGGCTTCCTATACATTTCCTTCTTGGAGAATGAATGATGTAAGTACAAACCAAACTTCAATTTCACCTTGATTGATAATTTTATTGATTACTCAGTCTCCCTTCATGAGAATACGATTGTCACATTGCAGGTGCCCCACACGACATTTCTTCTCACACATGTCTGCTTCCTGTTCTATCATGTTGTGTCCAACATAACACTTCGCAGACTAAAGGCATCTATTTCTAACTTGCCAGAAAATATCCAGTTGCTTCTGAAAGCTAGCTGGATCCTAGCATTATCTTATTTCATAGCATATTTGGAGACTGTAGCCATTTCTAATGTATGTGGTAAACACGTCTTGTTTAAAAATTAGTTTTGTTTTGTCCAGACGTTAGTAATTTATCTTCTAAAAGTGATCCCGTACACCACATTTCTTCACTTCAATAAGCTACCTTTTAAAAAATATCTTAAATATACATTAGAGACATCGCTGTGATGCTTCTAATTTTAATTTTTCCCATAACTGTGCAGTTCCCTTATTATGACTTTGTGGACCGGGCATCTATGTACAAAATTGGCTCCTTGTTCTATGCAATCTATTTTATTGTCAGTTTTCCAATGTTTTTGAGGTAAGAACCTAACTGGGCACTACATTTCCTCTATTTGTTCTTTATGCATGGTTCCATTGCTCTTATGGTGTTACTTTATGTTATCTGCACTAGTTCATAACAATCCAATAAATTCCGGAGTACATGACAATTAGCAATTTGACACATCAATAATGGTTACTGAATGCATTAGATCGGCAGAAAGACTATAAAATTTATGAGGAAGTTGTTTTCAATGGCAATAAATAAATGGCCATGAACGGCTTGAAGGGTTACAAGAGATGGGTAGTTATTTGGTCTTCAGGATAAACATGTAACATTCTTTGATGGTTCATCTCCATTTATTAGAGAACTCAAAATGTTGATTTCTTCTGTTGATCTGTGGATGAATGCACATTACAATATGAGAAATCTGCAATCGATTGGTTCACCACAATTACTTGTCAAATGAGTCATTTACACAATTTGGTGGAACACAATATTCACCTACATCGACGGTGTTCATTGATATCAAATCCACCACAGGCTGCTATTTAGTGCCCCCTCTGTCCCGCCAATTTAAGGACATGGGAGAGTGGCATACAAATTTATGAAAAGTGGACTTGTGTGGTTAATAAGTATTTTGAAAAAAGGATAGATTGAGTTGAGACACATAATCCATATCAAACATGGCATGAAACAAAAGTATTGAGACAGTCCAAAACGGGAAAATGGGGCAAATAATGGGTAAATAAAGAAGAAATTAATGGGTTTATAAGTTCTTGAATCTGTGTGTTGTAACAACAAAATTGATGAAATTAATGGAGTACAAGTTTCAAGACTTGGACAACAATACTCCAATCTATTTGTTAGAGTATCCCACATCAGAAAATAAAGAAGAAATTAATGGGTTTATAAGTTCTTGAATTGAGCTAGTAATCGATTTGATTCAATCTTTTAATGTGGTTCAACCCAAGTGTCTTATGACCTAGGCAAATGATCCCTGCCCCATCCTAAATTCTATCACTATTTGATGCTTACTCATTTGTCCACCCTTTATAAGTTCAGTACAATCCCACTCTAAAGTCAGTTACTCACCTCTTCCAAGAGAGTCCATGTGCAGATGTGCCTCATGCATAGATTTCATCTCCATGAGTGGATAAATCATAAGAACATATACACTTACATTCTTTCGGATTATGTGTGCTTCATTCTCGGGGTGGATAGAAATTTGAAGTGAAAATCTGTTTTTTTAATTGAGTGATGATTCTCTCTTAGCGTCAAACCATGTATGCATCTCTTTACACATTTTCTTGACCGCTCCATATACTCTGTTCCCAGAAGAAAGTTATGGTTTCAGTTCACGGAGTTTAAGAAAGTTGTTGGAAAGTGAAAAGTTTGTAGATAGAATTTGTTGAGCAGAGAAACGCAAAGTCACTTAATTCTTTCCTTTTATGAGACGAAAAAAGTGGGAAGGATATGTTCAATACTTTTTTGCATTGGACAAAAAGGAAAGTGGGAAGTTCTTTTAGCGACGGAGGGAGTATGTATGTGTCTTACAGAGATATATTCTACTTCAATTCACATCTTCTTCTTGGTAATTTCCTCAAGCATATGTTCTTTTCCTCTACCTGTACTCAACTACTCATAGTTCTCTAGGTCTAGACAGTTAGCTTTCCACTGTCCAGTTACAGCTGGAGTGAAGAAACACTATAACCTTTTACAGTTTTAAAATACACAAGTTTTGTATTGCCTGTTTCTTTAATCAATTTTCAAGTTAATTTTTTTTTGAAAATGGGATTTATCTTAATGCACAGGATTGATGAGAAACCAGGTGACCTATGGGACTTACCGAGAGTAGCCATCGATGCTTTGGGAGCTGCAATGCTTGTAACAATCATACTAGATTTGTGGCGCTTATTTCTGGGTCCCATCGTTCCTATTCCAGAAACCAAACAATGCCTTCAACCAGGACTGCCGTGGTTCCAAGAACATCCTATGCGGGTTTAAGAAGAGTCCATCGGCGAGCCAGCTTGATCTTTTTAATCTGTAAACTCGTGAATTAAGGTTTGTTTCTGCATATTTTGATTGCCTGTGTTTACATATATATGCCTTCTGCCATTCTTGAGGTTGTGTTCTTATCAAGTTTTTGCGCCTTTGATTGACCTCAAAAACTCGAGATTAAAGCGTTTGAACTCTCAATATTTCTGTATAAACAATCACTGTAAAATCCCAAAGGGTCTGGGATTGTGTGTACGCAGACATTATGTAGTGTCTTTTAGGGCTAATCTGTCATTTATCATGACAGTTGATGAAAGATTATACTCCCTCCACAATTTGTTGTGTCTTTTAATTTTGTCTACACCAATTTTTGTGTTGTTTTTTTTTGGAAACTTTATGTAGTTAATTATTGTTTCTGTTTTTTTAATTTTACATAAATCTTAGGAAAATTTATTTTTACATTCTTAAATTTGTGATGGCTAGCGGAGATTAAAAAGAGAAAGCCTAAGTACTCAATTTTTTCTTCTTTTCATGATCTTTTTGGAAAAAGAGATAAAATGATTATTGAGAAAATGACTAAATTAGGACTAAAAGTGAAAACATAGAGAAAGTACCAAATAAAAGGTTTATGTTTTTTATCTTCCAAAACAAGTGTACAATGTCAATAATATTAATATATAATACCAAAATTACAATGGAATATTATTATATAATGCTATAATGTCTCATTGCAAAACTCTATTTTAGAAATAAAAAGAATGAGCTCTTATTTGGGATGAAAAAACATAACGAAAAGGAGTAAAGACTTATTTGGCTCGTGAATAGTAAGTGTTAAGAATCTAACGAGGCAAAAAAACACTTATAATTGAGAATAACTATTGAAATTTATCATAACTATAGTAAGGGCACGATTCTGTTGACATTGGCCAACGGTGTCACTAGTATTTTTGGAGCACTTTCGGTGTTCCAATCAAAAAAATGATGGTTCTTACACATCTTAACCACTCTCTAAATCCTACACCCTAGCTCCATCCCTACCCCCCCTCCCCACGCCAGCCCCGCCCTAGGCCTTCCTCCAAATATGTGGTTTGGGTGGAGGTTTAGGGAGTGGGTTAGGAGGAGTAAGAACCGTCAATTTTCCAATTAGAGCACCGAAAATGTTTCAAAAATACAATGGCATCGCTAGAGGCACTGTTGGCCAGTTTCAACGGAACCCACTCATATAATAATTGTCCTTATAAGAAATTATATGTCACAAACACAAGTTTACACTAACATCCAAAAGTCAATACTTCCTTCATATAGAACTTCGATATTTAAAATTTAATGTCAAAAAATACATTTATAAAGAGTACCTTCACCGTTAATTTTGGATAGAGGAAATATTAAAATTAAATGTTTTTCAATATTTTTCAAGACGGTGACGTGATCTTGTTGGGTTGTGCTCCAAAGCTGGGCTTAGGATGCTGCTTGATTAGTGGGACTATAAATGATCTAAACAATAAACAACAAAAGTTAGTTAAATAATTGGCACCCAGAGAGAGCACAACCCTACAACAAACCACATGTTTCCATGTTCTGTCAACTTATTTTAATCATTTGTTTTTTTACAAAAAAAAAATAATTTCTTGTTTTCAGTGTTATATATCAATGCCTCGTCTCACTTTTTTTTTTGTATAATCATATTGGTTCATTAAGCCTCATTTTGGATGTCAATACTCTCCCCTTCTCACAATTCGAACAATGTATAAAATTTTATCTTTTAAAAATTGTTTTACTTACAATTATGTATAGAAATAAAAAATATAAATTATATATTTCAATACTACATCAAATGTTTTACTCCGTATAAAATAAGATATGACAAAAATATTTTATATTATCAAATAATATATGAAAACACGCAAATAAATAAAATTTATTGAAAGGTCATAATAATAACTGAGACGATAATTATAAAACAAGGGAGTGTGTGTGTGCGTATGAATATATGATTTTTCATTTGCGTTGAAGACACAAACTCATGGTGTAGTTATACATTGCTTTTAAGCAATGTATGACATGTTGTTATATATTACTCCCTCGGTCCCAAAAAAAGGTTATAATTACTATTTCAGTCGCTCGATAACTTTCGTTTGTTTATTCATTTAGTAGATTTTTTGGTAAAATAAAATATTATTTTCGCACCTTGTTTTGTAAAATTTTTAATATACTTTTGAACAGTGTAATTTTATTTTTTGTTTTTTTACCAATTTATAAATAAAATAATTTTAAAAATATGATATTTTGCACGTCCCTCAAAATGTCCCAAACAATTTGGGACGGAGGAAGTAATATTTAAGACTACTTTTCATTCCCCTAATCTGATCTGATCTAATTTTTTGAAGATCAAGTTTGATATTATAAGATTTGATTTTACCTAATCTGATCTAATATGTTTATATTTATATTTATATTTATATTTGTTTCTGATCTAACCAGATCTTGTCTGACATGATCTAATATGATTGGATCTGGATCTAATTTGATTAGATCTAAAACTCAAGACTATTTCCGTATATGTCAAACATGAAACTTGCCCTGAATAACAAAATTTCCATTTTTACATTGTTAACCATTATCGTTAGGATTTAGAAAGACCAATTTTTGTCTAATCAAACCAAAAAGTTACGGTTGCATTAGTTTTAACATCAAAATTGACATTGCATACTTCATGTAGCCATGTAGATCAAATTTGTACATGACTAAATGCAACTCAAATAATAATTGCCCGATATATATATATATATATATATATATATATATATATATATATATATATATATATATATATATATATATATATATATATATATATATATATATAGACACGCAAGAATCGGCATAACATTATTATTTTCTTTATCGTGGGGACGAATTTAAATGTATCACTGCCGAATTACCTTCTCGACCAACTAAGCTACGCCGGGAGGCTATTTATCATAACCCTTTTAAAAGCGCCTTTCTAAATTTAAAAATCTAATTTTTGTTGCTAAACAATAAAGAAAATTGACAGCTCAAAACCAACCCACACACAGTTGAGACAGGAAAAACACAAAAACGTATAAATGTCAGCAAATCCATATTCTCCCATCTCTTCTCCTCCTCCCCTTCCTTCTTAATTTGCTTCTTCATCTACCATCATTAACACCTTCTGCCACCACCATTCCCACCAATGGGGGCTCATTTATTGCCCCTTCTATTCTCTATCCTCGCCGCCGCCGCCGCCGCCGGCAAATCTGCCCATCTCAAGCTCCCCTTGCTCCGCACTCACCCCTTCCCTCCCACCCCTTCTCAGGTCCTCTCCTCCGACGCCTCCCGCCTCTGTTCTTTCAACCGCCGCCGCGCACGGCTGCCCGTCACCTCCGGCGCGTCTTCCGGCTCCGGGCAGTACTTCGTCGAGCTCCACCTCGGCACGCCGCCGCAGCGGCTCTCCCTCGTGGCTGACACCGGCAGCGACCTCGTCTGGGCCGCTTGCTCCGCTTGCCGGAACTGCTCCACGCGCCTCCCGCACTCCGCATTCTTCCCCCGCCACTCCGCCTCTTTCTCGGCGTTCCACTGCTTCCACCCTAGGTGCGGGCTCCTGACCCACCCCACGCGCGCCCGTTGCAACCGCACGCGCCTCCACAGCCCTTGCCGGTACGAGTATTCCTACTCCGACGGGTCATTGACCGGCGGGTTCTTCGCCACGGAGACGGCGTCGTTCAACGACAGCTCCGGCAAGGCCGTCCGGTTCAAGAAAGTTGAGTTCGGTTGCAGTTTCCGATCTTCCGGGCCCAGCATAACCGGCCCAAGTTTCAGCGGGGCTCAGGGAGTGCTCGGGCTGGGCCGCGGCCCGATTTCTCTTTCCACCCAATTGGGTCGCCAATTGGGGAACAAGTTTTCTTACTGTTTAATGGACTATACTCTGGCGCCGACTCCGAGGAGCTATTTGGTGATCGGCGACGGGGGAGACGGCGCCGTGAAGAGCTTCACGCCGTTAATTAACAACTCATTCTCGTCTACCTTTTACTACATCGGGATCGAGAGCGTAACCGTAGAAGAAGTGAAATTACCGATCAGTCCTTCGGTATGGACCATTGACGAGCTCGGAAACGGCGGAACGATCGTCGATTCAGGGACGACGTTGACATTTCTGGCCAAGCCGGCGTACGACGGAATATTGACGGAGTTCAAGCGGAGGATCGACCTGCCGGAGCCGGCGAATCTGACTTCCGGGTTCGATTTGTGTATAAACGTGTCGGGCGTGTCGAAGCCGAGGCTACCCAGTCTGAGTTTCCGATTCGACGGCGGAGCCGTCTTCGCCCCGCCCGCCGGGAACTACTTCCTGGACACGGCGCCGGACGTCAAGTGCCTCGCATTGCAGCCGGTCGCCTCTCCGTCGGGGCTATCCGTCATCGGAAACCTAATGCAGCAAGGGTTTGTGTTCGAGTTCGACACGGATCGCTCCCGACTCGGGTTTTCGCGGGCCGGTTGTTCCGTTCCTTGACTCGGTGAGTCGTGCTTCGCCCATCCCACTCGGACTTTTTTTTCTTTTTAAATATTTTTTGGAGTACCATTTTATTTTATTTTTTCCTTTAAATTCTTAAGAAGAGGTAAACACTAAACACGCAGCCAGGGGCAAAAGTGGGCACTTGGTAAACTTAATTAATGTGTAATATTCTCCCTGTTTCATAAGATAAATTAAATTATATTTGTAATAATATTAAGGAAATATTAATTTGTTTAGTTTGGAATTTATCAGTAGCGTTTTTTCTAGTCTTTCGAAATAGGTTCGATTTTTGAACTTCGTATATTTGACTTACATTTATTTATTTATTGAGTAATCTGACTTAAATTTATCAATATATGATATGTTTGGAAAATGGTGTTTTCGTATTGAAGTTAGCATTTTCGACAGTTTTTTCGGAATGTGATTAAACTTTAAAATGTTAAAACTAAATGGTGATATTAGAGCATCTCGAATGGAGAAGCGAACGGCTCAAGGGAGAACTCACTAAATAACAATAGAAAAAACTCTAAAAGCACGAAAATATGAGTTGTAAGTCTTTTAAGACTAAAATAAGAATTTAAACTGTTATCGTTACACTATCACTGCAACTCCACATTATAGGGTAGACAGTATACATACTCTCCTTACTTCTCTTAGTGCATCATTTCTCTTCTTCACATCAGTGTCACATCATATTCAACTAATTTTATATAATTTCTTAGTGCGGGTAGGGGGCACATACACCAATTTGCCAACTTACTACAATGATTTTTTAAATAATAAAACTAATTGAATTATGTAAATTAATTTTGAAATATTATTTAAATAATAAACTTCAACCAATAATATAAAATAATTTTAAAATGTGTATTAAATACTGCATCTGTTATAAATTAATAGTTTGGATTTGACTCTCCGTGGAGTTTAATAAAATAAAAATTGTATAATTAAAAATAATGTAAAAGAGTGATTACCTATACCAAAAAATATAATTAAATAAAATTTAATTTCTTAAATAATTAATTCTAAAATACTAAAAAATTCAAACACAAAATAAAATCATAAAAATAATAAAATTGGAGGCGTAGTCTAATCGCTGTGACTGACAAATGCTTAGACTTTAATGCTGTACTTATACTTCTTGGTAACACCACTCAAGGGGCATTGTTACCCTTTAATGCCAAATGTAACATAAGCATATTATGATTACTTTAGACATAATATTATTCACGTATTTAGACCGGGTTATTTGCTTATTTTTTATTGGAAAAATTAAACTTCCAACTTTTCCAATTACCTTTAGTTTCTAACTCCTTCTAGTTTCTTCCTACAACGAATTAAAAACAATATTTATATATGATAAATACACATTAACATTATATATCCAAATTTATAACATACCACTTGAGCACGAATAACGATAAATTCTTTTTTATTCAAAATTAAATTTTTTTTACATATTTATTTCGGTGATGACTTATTGAGTGACTTTTCAATACATAAAATCATTTCAGTTTCTGCTAACATCCATCCAACTTTAAATTCTAAACGAAAAGAAGGTGACCTTAGTTTCTAACTTTGGGCAGCTATGTATCGCACATAGTGCGTTGATGGCTAGTAGGGTATATATGGAGGTAGGCCCTGAAGAGCCGTAACAGTTTAAGGTGCAAACATGGGGGGTTGTTGGCCAACACAACCTAGCGCCCAACTGTCATCACTTATTGCCAATGCCCCATCCACAAAGGAATGGATATGGTTTGGATGTCAATGAATCAATCATCTATGGAATATGGATTGGATGGAGTTTCACCCTCATTCATTCAATCACTCTCCCCCTTTTTTACTTATACATTTCATTCATTTATTTTTGATTTATTTATAGACCTCATCAAAGTGCAGGTTGGACCAGGCTTTGCACCGGGTCGAGATGTTTTATTACGAAAATTTTTTAGGCCCGAGCTCGATCTGACCCGTATAGCCGGCGGGCCTACATGGATATCCACGAGCTTTGAGCATAAAATCAGAGCCTGGCCCTAAAATACTCATACCGTCATTTATAAAACCTGAACCTTGCACGTACTCTAAAGTGTCAAGTCCAAACACACTATTTTACAGGCCGACTAGATACATTGGCTTGTGATCGGTCTATTCATTTATAATCAGAAGATAAAACAAGTGAAACACATGCAAAATGAATGGAATAAATTAACAGCTCCATTCCATTTCTACTCGGCAATGGCGCCACTCTGGTGTCTCTAGTCGCTCTGATGTTTCATTCATAAAATTGATGGTTCCTGCCTTTCTCGGTAAACTTTTCATCCCGGCCTGACCAAAACTCATCTCATATCCCCGTCAATTAGTAACTTTGGAGTCAATTTTTTATTCCAAACTCAACTAAACTTGAGATGATCTAATAGACAGGAGTGAGGGTCGGTTCGGGTCTGGCCAGGTTAGAAGGTTTACTAAGAGGTTAGATGGAGTAGAAACCATCAACATTACAAAGTGAGAACCAAAGGTGTTCGAAAAAGTCAGTGACACCGGAGTAGTACCAGTGCCCAGTGACAAGGGAACCATAACAATTAATCAATACCCCCGTGGAAGCATGTTGGCATAATAGTGACATAAGGGTCACCTAAGTTTCTCCACATCTAGTGTTTGAGTTTCATTCCTGTATTTTAGATGTTGAGATTATAAAACTGAATAGATACTATAGTGATAGGTCTAGGAGCTGCTAGAAAACTCGTATTAATAATTTTGTAGGCTTATCGTCAATGGAGAAGACACTGGAGCTGGTTACGCAGTTGGAGACCGGCACTAGGTCGAGTCGCTCCTCCCTTTTGCTTTCGTGTATTTCCCTCGTTTTGTGTGACATGTGGTGTGTGTGTGTGTGTGTGTATGTATGTATGTGTGT
>OOIL02000559.1:1378011-1412129 GCA_900332095.2 Cuscuta campestris
GATGTATATTTTAAAAATGTGCGGTATCCGATAATTAGTTTCTCAAAATATAGAGTATTTCGGAGCATATTTTAAAAATATATAGTATTCATTAGTTAGTTTCTCAAAATATAGAGGTAGGAGAGTTCTTACCATCTGATAGAAAAGTCCCTATCTCTCTCTCCAATATTAAACCTGCACGCAATATATATACGCAGGCCCCGTACAGTTTGGAGAGAATGGCGGAGGAGCGGCGGAGAGTGATGAGCGGCAGGAGGGTGTTAAAGTCTCTGCAAGCGGTGGCGGCTCATGGACTGCTCTTCTCCTTCACCCTGCTTCTCGTTCTCAAGCTCGATCGCGCCATTTCATACCCCTGGTGGTCAGTTCAATCCTTTCTTTGATCCTTTGTTTCCCCCCCTGCGAATTCAGTAGAGTATCGAGGTTTTATGTGCAGTAGGAGTTAAATCTCTCAGTCGAGTGAACTCTGAACTCGAATTGAGGAACAATTTCATATGCGAATTCCAAACCCAAACATTGAGCTTGAGCTCCAAAATGACACAGATCGTTCGAGATGTTTTTTTCCCTTTACTCTGAAATTAGAATTTTTTTTGAGGAGCAAATTCAATCATTTCTGAATTCTATTTCGTTTTTCTTGAATCTTAGTTTTTTTTTTAATTTTTTTTTACTTTTCATGAATTTATTTCATATACACGTAGTCTTTTACATGAATTTAGCTAGCAAGATGGTGTTAAGGTGTTTGGTATATTGACTCTGGTGGTTGGTAATGGGAAATAGTTCTATTTTTATTCTCAATTTCTTAATGATGGTTATAAACTCCTGTTCTCATTACATCAACAATGTTGCTGCTGTTGAAATCCAGTCATTCAAAATTGTATTTGGGAAAGGATGCTTTACCTGGCAGACTATTTTATTGGGTTGAAGGGTCTCCGAATCACCTAAGTGGCTTGTCTAAAAAAGCTTCATTTAAACAAAAGAGTTGCATTCATTGAGATCATCTGGTGCATAATGCTAACACTTAATTACCTTGCACCAAAACCTGCATAGGTTTATGGGTGTTGTATTCAAACATTTACTCGTTTGTGGCTTCAATGTGAAACTACTTTTGCGCCAAAAATAACATAGAGTGCAGTATATGCTCAACTGAATGGAAGGGGATCATGGCATCTCTTGGATCCATCCTTATTGCATATATTTAATTTGAGTTATAACGTTTATTGACTAGGCATCACACCATTTCTACACCTCGCTACAAGATGTCTGGATCAACTTAAATTCCTTGCTAGGGACTAGGGTAGGCATAATATACCAATTTTCCAAGTGAGTGAGGGTATGTTTGCATGTAACAGTAAATGTTTTGGTGTTAATATATACAGGGCCCAATAAAATCAGATATAATCATTTCCTTCATTGCAAGTAAACATTCTCTAGTATAAAAATTTGAATTGTTGTAAAGGTTTCTTGCGCTCTATTGCCAATTTGCCATACATTCGTTTATCTTTGCAATAACACAACTTACTTCATTTATTTTTGCTGGGGAAAATAAGCAATGAAATGCATATGTATTTTCGTGGATGTTAGTGCATATGTTAAGTGCTAAAGTGTGATATTTTACAGCCTATTGGCAAAGATTGCAAAGCAAAGTGCTTCTTGAGTATGGGTAAGAAAATGAGGTTTTCTTATAAGAGTTGTTGTATTGGTTGAAAAAAGATTATAATCAACCAATCTTTCGCAACCTTTACAAGAAGTACCACCCTCTCCTTGTTACACCCCAGTGTTGTTCAATGGTCGGCTGGTCGCCATGGTGGAATGGAATGGGCGGTGTGCCGACTTTGTGCCAACCAACAAAAGAAATTTGTGAATAATTGCGGTCCATGGTGGTGTATGACGATCTATGGCAGTGACATATAGCGGTCCACCATTGTTTCAAACGTATATACACGGTGCTGATTTTTCTTCTGCATATATGTGTTCCATGTGATGGTGATACCTAAAAAGCATGTGAATCTATTACGTCTCCCAATTTTACATGGATTGCTTATAGTTTGGTATTGGCTTGATATTGCAGGACTGTTTTCATCCCTCTTTGGTTATTTCATGTTGTTGTAGCACGGGGTAGATTCTCCTTACCTGCTCCATCAATGCCCCATGGTCGAAATGTATGATGCCTCACTTATTTAGATATGAATGGTGAATTATGCAGTTTACATTGTATTGCATTATTATAATCAATTTTGGTGAGCTGGGGTAATGAGCCAGACATTCCTTGAACAGTGGGCACCACATCATGCTATCATGGCAACTCCATTGCTTGTTGCTTTTGAACTACTACTATGTGTTCATCTCGACAGCAGTTATGGTAATGAGGAGAAAACAATCATATTTTTATATTTTAAGATTTTGCACATTCTATTATTTTAACTGAACTGACATTTTACTCTTGTCGGTTTATTAGTGAAATTTGTATAAACTGTAGTCTCACTTTTCTTTGTTTATCATACCATACCTATTTATTTATCTTGTCTCAAGTATCTATCTTGCATTTGCAAGATTTTTATTACCACTCCATATCTTTTTAGAAGTAATATAATAACATTATTTCATTTATAAATATTATGCTTCACCTGTCCAAATCAGTCAATCACATTGTGCTTGCATGTGTGTGTGTGTGTGTGAGTTTCAAAATGATTGTTTCATCTAATGGCTTGATTTAATTTATACCTTGTGGCTTGCAGTTGTAAATTTGAAGATTGTTTTCTTTCCGTTGCTAGTTTTTGAATCTGCCATTTTGGTTGATAATGTTAGGTAAGTCACACTTTCTACATGGACTTCTGATTACTAGGGCTATATCATGAAACTTGTAAAATATTTTCAACATAATGATTAGGGTATATGACATTCAAACTTAGGTATATGGAATCCTCCCTGTCCCAAGAAGAACTTCAGAATTTGACTTCACGGAGTTTGAAGAGAAATGTTGAGAAGGGAAAAGTATGCAATTGAAATTTGTTTAGAAGATAGAAATTACGTGAGCGACATATATTTTTCCTCGAAAGAAAATGTTAAAAACGTGAAGTTTATTTTGGAACAAATGAAAAAAGAAAGTGCAGAGTTTATTTTGGGACGGATGGAGTATATCTTAGCCAGGAAACATAGAAGTCTCCCGGTTGAGTGATGGTTATTTTGTAATTTCTCTCATTATCATTTCCCTTGTTTAGAATGTGTAGGGCTTTAATGCCTGGAGATGACGAAAACGTGACTGACGAGGCCATATGGGAAACCCTTCCTGTAAGTTATGAGTTGTACTATTTGGGACACAACCTTTGTCTCCAAAAAACTCTTGTTTGTAATCCTGAAAACAGTATTACCAACAATACTATTTGTTGGAATAAGAGTTCTAGGTTTCAGAAGCCATGTATTATTTTCACTGTTATTTTAAAAATATGATTGGTTCTTGAAGTATTAACTGTAGATACTAAAAATAATCACTAACCTACAGTGAAACATTAATTGGGTATTATCTACTCCTCCCATACCTAAATAAACTTCACCTTTGTTTTTAGCACAAAGTTTAAGAAATTGGAGTTGTCATGAGATTTATTTATAAATTAAAGAAAAAATATCGACTACATATTTATTTTCTTAGAAGGAAATGTGAAGTTTATTTAGGAACAACCAAAAGAGGTAAGAGCACAGTTTATTAAAAATGAAGTGAGTACTCGTTTTCAGAAGCCATGCAAAAATTTGATTGGCTCTTGAAGTATCATTCTTACATTACAACAGCTTACCCAATGGAGTCTCACAAGTGGGGTCTTGGAGGTGGGGGTGGTACACACGCCTTACCCCTACCTAAAAGGTGGTAGAAAAATAAATTTAGATACTGGTAATATTGATTAACCTACACTCCTACAGTGCAACATTAGCGGTTTACAATAACGAGTTGAATCCCACCTAGGTAGGGTGTGGGGGTGTGGGGGGGGGGGGGCGTGCACAGACCTTGCCCCTACTCAAAAGTAGTTGTTTATTATGTAATATTCCCTTTCCAAAATAAACTTTGCACTTTCCTTTTACGGTTGACCAAATATATTCTTCGATCTTCTTCTTTTTTTCTATTTAGGAATGAAATATGTGGCTCACAAAATTTTTCTTTCCTCTAATTAAATTTCAACCACCCATTTTTTACTCTACAGTATTTTTTCTTAAATTGACTGAAGTCAAACACCAAAGTTTATTTCGGGACGGAGGGAGTAAATCCCAAGTGGTGAGTGATGAGTGGTGATGATGCATCACAGAGTTGTCATCAAAAGATCAAATTTTCAATTTCATGATTAATTACTCATACTTATCATTTCATGCGGAGGTTCTAAAAGCATTTTATAATTTTGCTCAGCATTTTTGGGTTGCGATTTCCATGGTCTTCCTCATCGCAGCAACAACTTTCACTCTTCTGAAACTTTCTGGTAATGTTTAGCTTCATAATGCTCATATTCAATCACTGTGCATATGATATAAATTCTGTGGGGTTGAAATTCATATGATAAAGCATGGAAGTTGCAGTTACTTAATAAAACTGCCCAAATAAATGGAAGGGAATCAATAAGTCTGCTGGTGTAGGTACTTGAAATTTGATTAAATTTTATAAAAAACCACCAATTACCAATTTACCATACTAGTACCAGTACAACGAGTTAATGACTAAATCACAGAACTATGGATTATTGGTTCTGTGCAACGTTATCACTTAGAAATGCAAATTGGCTTAATAAAAGACATTTACTCTGAGGGGTCATTTGGTTGCATATTTGGGTACATGAGGGATTGATGGGATAAGTGCATGGGGGCTAGGAATCCAGGATGGCTAATCTAGAAGACTATGTTTGGATTAAGATATTGAGTGTGATCTCTTGGATTAAACCCATCCCTTCTGTGTGGCATCCAGACCATGCTTATGCTGTACAATTAACTATGCTTTTTTGCTACTGTGAAATTCAGAAACTCCTTATCCCTTAGTCACACTTAACATCTCTTAAGAAACTAGTGTGACTGTGTGAGCAATGTCTTCATTCATTAAGCTTGATTTCAATGATCTATGTAATGTTAGTAATCTGTCACATGAAAAGACACTGCAGGGCTAAGACAATTGACCTTGGTCGTAATGACTTTTAACTACTACCCCTCAATCCCAAAATAATGGTTTTTTAGCAACAAGTTGTCCCTAAATAATTTTCACTTGGCCTCATTCGGGTTGTGAGTTGCCAGTATTTTGGTTTATAATTTAAAAAGTTACATGATGGGGGCATGTCTACACTAGCCCTGGGACAGTACTGGGTTATTGTTGTTTTTGTTGTTATTTGTACCTTATTCAAGTTGTACAATAATCTAAAACCACTTGTAATTATACTAATAATTTTAATTTTGAAAACTACCATAAACCACTTTTGTAGTATCCAATATCTGGTTTTTACTGTTTAGTTTAAAAGAACTGAACAAAAAACCTCCCTGAACAGGGACTTAGGAATTCTAGTGATAATTTTTATGTTATCTGCCAAAATTGGCCTTATATACTTTTTTTCAAAATAGATTCTTTTGTAAGGAGTATGTGTTTTGGGAATAAAAAGGCCTTTAGAACATGAATTAAATAAGGGCATCCTGGTCATGTTACAAAGTTTCTTAACATATGTTACAGAGATCCTTAACATGCATTATCTTCACTACTGCTCATTTATTTTAGTTATTTACATGTACTAATATTTACTAATAATACTTGCAGGTGATGTAGTTGCTCTTGGCTGGTGGGACTTATTTATTAATTATGGGTATAAAAGCCATTTTCTTAGTTTCTTACTGCCCTAGGTGGTTGATGGTTCATAATTATCTCCTATCAGCTTGCTGAAAAGTTCATTGCTTAACAGGGTGGCTCAATGTTTTGCATTTCTTATCTGCACAAAATGGTATAATCCTGCCATTCATAGACATTCTCATATTCTATCAGCCAGTTGGGCCGGTTCATCTTCAACAAGTGTCAGATATTCTATCCGGGATAGTGGGTTGCTGTTATCATTAGATGAAGATTTTGAAGAGAGCAGCATTTGCAGTTTGCAGGAAATTGGTGGGCATATTATGAAAGTTCTCCTTGTTGTTTTTGAAATAGTTCTTTTTATGCGACTAGCGGTAAATCCAATGACACATAATCATGATTCGCTTTCATTATTGATTTGTCAAACTTGTAACCAGTACATTGTTATTTCAGGAAACTCCATCTAGTGCCGGATATATCCCAATTTCAGTTCTGTTTGCTCCTGTTTTCCTTGTCCAAGGGGCAGGGATTTTGTTTGCTATCTATAGATTCCTGGAGAAAGCAATCCTTCTACTAGATACTGAAGCTGGTGACATAAACGTAAACTATTTTAGGGTATCTGCAAGGATTCGTGGTTCTTTAGGGTTCATGCAGCGTGGATCAAGGTAATTCATGTAGAAGTTAAATGTGCAATTTATTGTGACATTCGTGATACAAATTTATATTCTTTCTCTAAAATGCACATGGATCTCACTCATAACAGGTTATTGGGTTGGTGGTCAATAGATGAAGGAAGTCGTGAGGAGCAAGCGCGTCTTTATCATGCCCAGACACCTCGGTCAGTTATAGTCTTCTTTTTTTTCTACCCTTTTCATTCTTTTGATGCCTTTAATTTATGTTACCTATTATGGTTTATCTTCGACAAATAATTGTCTAGACTTTCAGAAATACCATAAACAGTTTTGATTTTGTCACGGTTTTTGAGACTAGTTCAATAAGTTAATTGCTGTTTATTAAGAATAAGCAAACTGCTTATTGATATGTCCTAATGATCCTAGCAGGATAGACCCTAGGGTTTCTAAACCTAGAGTTACTTTATTTGTTTATCTCTCTGTATTTCCACAATTCTGACATTAGGTGAGATTGCCTGCACTACATCACTTGTCTAAAATTGACGCATCGTTTGTGTATCTCATGAATCCTTTAGCCCATACACGACGGCATATAAAGGGGAAGGGAATTAGGATAGCAATCTGGGAGGTCTTGTAAAATTATTGTGCTATTGAAAAGATATTTAAGAGAATCTCAGCGATTAGATAGGAGTATTATATTTTGTGATGGAAGGAAAATCTTCTTGGATTTTACAGCTTGTCTACCTCCAATGCATACCAACAAGATTTAGAAATGAATCATTGCTCAGAATCAGAGTTATGGGATTTTAGATACTTCAGAGTTGAAGTTGTTGAGCTGCTTGAGCACAAAACTTTCCCAGGGTTCTAGCTTTTGTGATTTGCTTTTCTTATAGGTGTGGGGACTATAAATCTAAGAGAAATGGATAAGGATAGAGACCTCTTTATTGCTCTTGTTATCCTAGTTTTGAAGTGCCAAAGATAAAACTGGAACTTTCTCTCTCTAAAACCCATTATATATAGTTTGCATAACAACAGTATGTTTTAACATTGACTTCAATAGTAGTTAATATTCTTTAACTCCAACATGCTATTGTTTATTGAAATCTCATCTAATCTCTATCAGTTTATTTTATAGGTATAATACTTTTTCGCCTGATGCTGTAAAGAAGATGCCCAAAGCAGAGCTTGTAGAGGAGGCAAAATCTCTCTACATCCTTCAATATCACAATCTTTGCCATTTTTCTTTCCTTCTTTTTCATACGGTTTGCTAATTAAGAGCTGCTAAACAAGCATTTTAACCATAACTGACTTGTGTCATCATAGATATGGAGACTGCAAGCTGCACTTTGTGAGCAAGCTGATGAATCAGAGTTAAATCAGGAGGAGCTTGAAAAGCTTCAGAATGTAAGATATATAAATGAGTTTAGGAGACCCTTTTATCTTGAAAAATCATTGAGTCATTCCTAGAACAAGAGATTTGAAAGTTTATCTTGCCTCAGAACAACAACATTGTCTTCATTTGATTGTGGGTAGTTCCTTTTTTTTCTTGAAGTGGAAAGCCTCATGAAACGATACCAAGGGATACCTGCCAATATATACTCCGGAGTAATGGGCAAAAGAAATTAATGACCTGAAAAAGTCATACTAGTCCTAAAACGATCGTTCTAGTTTGGCTGTTGGGGTTACTTTGACTAGAAATTGTGAAAAAAATATATTTAGTTAAAATGTAAATTTAGTATAATTAGATTTATTTTAAGAAATAGTTTTGATATATTAATTTTTTATAACATTTATTTAAATAAAACTATGTTTAATTTGTTGTCAAATTTACCACAAAAGGCAAACTAGGACGATAGCTTTGGGATGGAGGGAGTACTTATACGTTCTTGCCTATTTGAAAAATGATCAGAGAAACAGTGCTACCAGGAAATGCCTTGTGAGACAAAAAGAAAAGGGAGGTGTCTTTAACAATAGCATCAAATTGTTTTACGACTTAAACATGTTTTTACATGCATTTGAATGGCCATCATCAATTTGATTGTATAAAATTATTAAGCATTACGGAGTATTCTGTTGATCGGAACTACTGTTGATGTTTTCCTGTCGAACCTTTTTATGAAGGAATAATGGGATAGAATTCCAGAACTGTTATCCTCTTATAGTTTTCTTCACTTGTGTAGACAGAGTCGTCTCTAGGCATAGGCAAACTAGGCATGAGTAGAGCCCCCCATTTATTTAGGGCCCCGATTTTTTTAAAATACGTAGTATATATTAAGCATATCATTAATTGATAAGTGCATGCCAAAAGTCCAGATTTTAAAAGTCCAAGCCTGTTCAAGTCACAAATATCTTAGTGATCAAATATTATTATCGGTTATTACACATCTTACTCTCAATAAAAAAAGCCTCCAACTAATAATGACTCAGATAGTTGCTAATTATTATTTCCCCTTGCCACTACAAAAATGATACCTGTAAAATCAAAAGGACCATGCTAGTGGCACCCCAGCTTTCACCCATCTTCTCACAGACACCCACAGCAATGCTTACTGTTCAATGTCTTTGAGAAGGTTGAGGTGAAAGGTGGGGTGAGAGTTAGGGATACTTTAGCATTTTCCCAAACCAAAATGTACATTTTTGCATTTGTTTGAATGTAATTGAGCTTGGTGTACAAAGCATCTCTGCCGACTGAAGGTCCGAGTAAGGGTGCCACCGGTGTAAAGGCTGCCTCTCTCAACATTTAACATTTATTAGAGTGGAAGATGAAATGAAAATATTTTTCAAAGTTTAAATGCTATTCTACTGGTATAATATGCAGTAATATTTTATCTGAAATACCTCATTCCCATTGCTACTCTATTCAGGAAAAGGTACTCTGTAAAATTTGTTTCGAGAAGCAGATAAACGTGGTTCTTCTTCCTTGTAGGCATCACATACTTTGCAGGTAATAGTATACTAACCTGGTGTCTCTTTTCAGTTTAAGTTCTAACCGGAGTAAATCTGGCATTGCCCCGGGCAGAGCTCCAAATTCTCTCTGGTTCCTACGATTTTCATACCAATAGTGTTTTTTTTGAAGAAGTGTTATACTGCAGAAAATTTCTTTTGACAGTTGGCATGGGAGTCATATTATAGTACCAGCCATTTGAGGGTCCTTTGGTGCTAAGTTGGACCCCGAAGTGGTTCCTACCCTAGCCCCCTGGATCTACTGAAGCATATTGGGGATCCAGCTAGGGGTTAGAGAGGGTAGGAACCACTCAGAGTTATATTATGACACCGAAAAGGGGTGTCAAAAGAACCGTGGTGTTTATACTGATAGTCACTTTTTATTTATGGGCAGTATGTGTTCTGAGAAGTGCAAAAAGTGCCCCATATGCCGTGTTTACATTGAAGATCGTCTTCCTGTATATGATGTCTAGCTTAATTCATAACCGAAAGCCCGCTGTTTCGTGATCTCCTTTCAACTTCACAAGACAGAAAGAAGTAATGAATATATCTGGTGACTGCAGTTTTAATTGCATCAGGCCACCATGGCGTTTGCGGTATGTGTAGTAATGTTTTCATTCTGTTTATCACCGTGTTTCTCTGAAACTGGTTTTGGTTATCTAGTGGAGAAGAACTGTATAATATGCAGTTTGAAAGACAAGCTGGTCTGTTGATAACATCTCTAACAAGGGTTTTTAGAGGAATTGAAATAGGGGTGTATTGTATTATGTAGGGATATTTGTGGATTTATTTTAAATGATACATAGTAGATTTTCTTAAAAGTCTGAACTAACAGAGTTGCAAACCAATAGAGTAACAAATTTAAACTAAAAGAGTATCCGACCTTTTTTCAATGAGAATGTATTACTCCTTCCATCCCATTTTAAAGTGTCGCCAAAGCATCATGGACGAGTTTCTAATGCCTACGTAAGTAAAGGACTCGCTGACACATTGACAGAGCGAAACCGTGTTGCATTCTTTTCAGCGGCGTTGTTTTGCATTGACGGTGGTGATTGGAGCGCCACAAGCCCATCCATCATTATTTATCCACAGAGGTGTTTCAATGTACTGATGCTTATTGGCTTATTATTGACAAATAATTTTCAACTTATAAGCTGTTTGTGAGTTAAATATATATTCTTTCGTAGAAGTAAATTGACTTAAATGAGAGATAACTCATTTGGAGTTATTCATAAGTGGTGAGTGATACTTTTGTAAATAATTTGGTCAAAAACCGAAAAATAAAAAATGAAAACGGAAGAATCAGATTCAGAAATAAGCTATCTAGTGTTTGTAGTTTAAGTTTGTGCGATGTGTGGGAGGGGATGAGCCTTGATGACCTCCATGGGTGCCATCTAAGCCACGTGAAAGCGGGAAACACGGAACACCACCCTTGATTCGTGACCGTTGATGATGATTGCCATCTCTGCTTCATTTTCTTTCCTTAGTCTTTTTTTTTTTTTGCTTTTCAATTTTGCTTTTTTACATTTTTTGTCATTAATTTTAGATCTTTTTGGTTATTAAATGAAATATTTATTTTATGAGAATTTTTGTAATTGTAATATCAAATTTAATAATAATGAGAATTTTATGTTATATTCTCTCTGTTCCAAATTAATTCTCACAATTTGAATTTGCACGGAGTTAAGAAAAGGGAAAGCGTGTGGTTGAAAATGTTGCAGATGAGAGAAAAAAAGTGAGCCCCAAGTAGCCTTCCAAAAAGGAAAGTGGAGAATTAATTTGGGACACTCCAAAAAGAAAATAATGGGAATTAATTTGTGATGGAGGGAATATTTTACTTTTAAATAATTTTAATTGAAATGGTTGTAAAAACTGGATATAAAAAAAAAGAGGATGGGCACGATCCACACCCAAAAAGGGGATGCTATGTGATAGGAAAGAGAAAAGCTGACATTGCATTGAATTAGTACTTAGCAGGAAAGGATGGCTTGAATGCGTGATGGTGTGATCCACACCATATAGCCTAACATCACTTCTTGAATAATATTTTAATGATGCAAATTAAATACATCAATAAAAATCAAAATGAAATGCCAGATTTTCTTTTATCACACACTTTGATTCAATTTTGTTAAATCACTTTGATTCAATACCAAAATTACACTCTCCTTAAATTTCTTAAAAATGAAAATCTCTCATATTTTTTGGGACGGAGGAAGTAATATATAAGACGAGCTCCAACGCAGGCACATGTATCATGCCCGTACGAACGTGAAAGCTGTCCACTAGAGGCATTGCCTTTGCCTGTCTTGTGTAGGTTGTGTTGCATCTTGATGTCGAATTGAATCAAAATGTGTGATAAAAGAACGAAAACAAAAGGGAAAATGCTAGGGGAGAACTCTTCTCTAGGGTTTATTCGTATGAAGAAAATAATCAAGTCTCCATAAAGTTGCCACAAGCCAGACTTTTATAGCTGAAACTGTTATATAAGACGAGCTCCAACGCAGGCACATGTATCATGCCCGTATGAACGTGGAAGTTGTCCGCAAGAGGTGTTGCATTGGTTGCCTTTGCCTGTCTTGTGCAAATTGTGTTGCATCTTGACAACGAATTGAATCAAAGTGTGTGATAAAAGAACAGAACAACAAAAACGAAAGGGAAAATGCTAGGGGAGAAGTTTTCTCTAGGGTTTATTCATATGAAGAAAAAAATCAAGTCTCCGTAAAGCTGCCACAAACCAGACTTTTATAGCTGAAACTGTAAATTAGGTAAGAAAAATTAAAATGAATAAAGGCCTTAAATAACAAAAGTATAACTTTAATTGGCTAAACAGTAGAATTTGGGGTTGAAGATGGATACTGATGGGTCTTAAACCGATCGAGCCCCTGTGCGTCTCACTAAGAGCTTTGGGGTATTTTGTTGAAATTGGACAACTGTAGCCAAAGTTATGGCCCAAACAAAGCGACGGCTCAAAATGTTTCAATTTCCTCTGGCTCTTGCGCTTATCCTACGTTTCATGGTAAAGAAGCACCTGATTAGTCGGATCTGTAATTTATTTTTTCAATGTTCGTGATTGTGGAATATATGAAGTTGTATGTGGAAATGATAGATATGATGGTGTTGAGGGTAAAAAATAGGAAAATGCTAGGGGTACACTTTTGTGTACCCCAAACATCCCACCCCCTTCATCACCACACAAAAAAAGCAAGAAAAATTCAAAAGAAAGTAAAAAATAAAAACAAAATAAAATGAATGGTAAAGAGGGAGTGGTTTAGTGTACCCCTAGCATATCCCTAAAAATATTTATTAAAAAGGACTGGTGTGACATGCTCTCTAGGCGTGCATGTGAGACAAGCAGCGTCAAAAGGTGCAGAGAGTCTAAAGTCTCTTTTGGGAATACCATTTTCGATTAACATTAATATTTTGGATAAAATTTTAATAATATTGATTAATTCTGAAAACGCAAACGCTAAATGCTAACGTCAAACAATATTTTTAAAATGCTAATGCTAACACCTAACGCTGATGCCAAATGGGGCTTAAGTTAATTTTGATTAATTCTAAAAACGCAAACACTAAATGCTAACGTCAAACAATATTTTAAAAATGCTAACACTAACCGCTAACGCTGATGCCAAACGGGGCTTAATAGTTACTACTACAACAAACGTTAAAAACGTTGCCACCGACTAGTAAAGGCTAAAGAGGAAGCTAGGAAATAGGGAGAAGTGCATTATTATTGTACTGGTGTGTGGGGAATAAATAAATAAATAAAGATTGAAGAAAGTGAATGTTCACTGATCCACTACTACTCCCACTAGCCTACCATCTCCATACTCCGTATATCTGTACCAAGATGTCACCCATAAATCAACATTCATGGTTAAGTTTTAAAATAGTTTTTTCATTTATTTTTTCACGAAAGTTAAGATCCAAAAAATAAAAAAAATGAGAGAATTAATGTGAACCATCCATTCTGAGGAAAAAAGAAAATGAGATGAATTTTTTGTTGATTATAGACGAAAAGAATAGAAAATATGAGGACAAAATATATTAAGAGGAGGAAAAATAATTCCTCTCATTTTTGTGGGGAAAATGAGAGAACAAATTGGCAATAATTCAAATTGGAACGGATGAAATAATATTTAACACTATCATAACAAAACTGCCTCCGCTAGCTCTATTTCGGTACTTGTACTCCAAACTGTTGCTCCTTACTGATGATCATCTTGCGGGAAAACATCATGATTGATAATGATAATTAGAAATAGAACATTATCATTTACTTTTCTTATTACTCCCTCCGTCCCATTATATTTGTCCACTTTCATTTTTGCACACCATCTAATACACTTCTTTAATCCATTTTATCTTGTAATTTGTATATTAAAAAATTATAGAAATTATATATTAATAATCTATATGTTAAGACAAATCAAACAAGATCACGCATGACTATATTTAGGCTTAGACATTGAGAGAATTTGATGAGTCAAAGTGCTTAGATGAATAGTTCCAAAAGTCAAAAGTGGACGAATATAGCGGGACGGAGGGAGTATATCGTTAGCATATTCCCTAGTTCTACTTTGATTAGGATTCTCGATGTATCCTCTATATTTACTGATGTAATCTCACCATTCAATAAGATACATTATTATCAAATTGTATCATCTTTTGCTAGGAAAAAAATCTCAACAATGCACTCTCAAGTTGCTAATCATGCAATGAAGATTTGCCTCTATCTTTCTGTCCGTCATTCACACGAAAGTGCTTAGCTTCCACCACCTACATTTCAATATTTATGTTCCAAGCTTCTCTTCGTTGCTGATGATCAACTTGCGTAGGATAATAGATGATCAACTTGCGGAGGACTTGGCCCAGAGCGGACAATATCATACTAATGCGGTGTTGGGGTGAGGGCACGCACAGTCTCGACATGTGGTTATTCCAAGCTTGATCATCTATTCTTTTCGTCATTTTGAAACAACGTAATGTTCATTCCAAGCCTGCTCAGCGTACGTAGTGTTCATTCCAAGCTTTAGTTTTCAAACATAACAACGTCCATCGTCATTGTCAATAGAGTCTACCGTACGTCATCAGTCATCACCATCTCCAATTCGCAATAGGGTTTCGCCCATGCATCCCTAAACGCGTCATTTCCTGATCGAATCCCAACTAGGGTTCACTATCGCTGTGCTCCCTTTGTTCTTTGATCGATGCAGCTAGGGTTTGCCATCGTCGTGCTTCCTTCATCACAATCACGTCTTCGCAAATAAAAGAGATTCAGTAATTAAAATTTAAGAAACGTACAAATTAAGAAGGTATAACTGGTTGTACCTTATAATTTATAGAATTTCTAGCTTAATTGTATATCAAAGATGTCAACTTACAGAACAATATTTCTCCGATCTCCTACTAGATACATACCGGGAGGCGGCGTAGCTTAGACGACAAAAAAAACAAAAGTAAAAATCAATTAAAAAAATCATCCATAAAATGAAATCTCTATAGGTATCAACAAATGGATCACACTATATTTATTTGCTCCCTATAGGACTTAAAATATGGTTCAGTTTATCTTCCTCAAATAATTGTGACTGGTTTTGTGGAACCATAAGGATTGAATTTACCCCTTTATTATCCTTAAAAAAAACACATACACAATCCAGTTGTACTAATATAATGAATGACAAGTTGAGAGAGCCAATAGGATAATGGATGGCAATGTTGTGGGTGCAGGGAGTCCACCATTATCAAGATGAGATGACCTTATGGAATCTCTCCATACCTCTCATTCCTCCACTATAGTCAACAAAAGCAACTTGATTTTTTTATTTTTGGGAATACAAAAAAATATTCACAAAATATAATCTACTACTTCCATCCCTTTTGAATCTTCTTATTTGAATTTTTATGATTTTTAAGTTTTTTTAAAACTATATTATTTAAAGATTGATATATAAATAAAAAATAAATTTACATATTTAAAAACTATGTCAAAAGTTATACGTACAAAATAAGAAGTGACAAGAATATTTTGTTCTATCAAATAATTAATGAATATACAAAAATAAACAAAAAATTCCGTAATTTTTGAATAGTGAAGTGTGACAATCTTTTTAGAACAGAGGTAGAACGTTACTTTGACTATCAATATTTTTATTTGTAGATGCATATGTAGTATAAACATATACTCTCTCCGTCCCAAATTATAATGCATGTTCACTATTCACAGGGTCAAACTTCATTCATTTTCTTTCTCTATTTTCGTTAGCAAATTGATAAAATAAAATATTGTTGTCACTATTGGTTTTGTAGATCTTTTGATGTAGTATTTTGATATGTAATTTTTATTTTTTAATTCTATACCATTTGTCATATAAAATGATTTGAAAATAACTTTAGTCAAATATCGTAAACCGAAACAGGCGTTATAAAATGGGACGGAGGGAGTAATATTTTAAAACTATTTTTCAAAATGAATTTATTAGTATTAAATTTATAAAACAATTCAATATATTTGTTTTCTGTAATTTATAGTCCAATTTTTTTAAAAAAAATTGACCTTAAAAATCAATTAGGAAGATCCAAAAGGGACGGAGGAATTATAAACTTATTAAGAAAAGGTTAGGAAATTGTTTCCTTTGTCTTTATTATTATATTGAACATTTATAAAATGTTATTGAACAATAACTTCTAGTTTTAATATTTAAACGTTATTGTAGACCATTACAAAATCATTCAAAAAATTTGACGTTAATAATCACTCATATATTTTTAAAAGTATTCCTTTTATTTTTTCATAGAGATAAAATTTAAGTACACATACCTTCTTCAGACCCGATGTTTGGTAGAAGCGATTGTTGTTATATATTGCATTTACATGAGTTCGAAGGTTCTAGCCAAATTAATAAGGCTTTGTTTGGAAAGAGTATTTTCAATTAGCTAAAATTTTAACGGTGTAGATTGATTCAGGAAATGCTAACGCTAAAGTGAGTAAAGGCTAGTATATTCAAAACGTAAATGCTAACGTTGATGCCAAACGAATGCGTCTCTAAATAAATGTGAATTCCATTATTGCGAGTATGATTAAATTACTTCGTATCTTATATCTTTAATTATCTATTTATATTTATAGTACTCCATGGTTTACTTCTGATTAAATGATTATGCCAGTTTTTTGAATTTTTATTTTTATACGTTGACCACAATTAAATGTGATTGACCTTTAAATTTGAATATAAAATAACCATGAATAGTTCAATTTCGTGTCGGTCTATATAGGTTACATTGACTCCAAAGTTTCCACGTTGGTGGGGAAATCATGCAGAGCACTTCTCTAAGATCAACATATTATCTCACAAATTTCAAACAAATGCATATCTGTTGACTTATATAAAATTTTCATCCATTCTCTAATTTAATTCAATGGTTTTATTATTTTTCTTGACAACCTTAGCTTGTTTTTATTTTCTTAATTTTTTTGGGGTGCAATGAAACCTCTTATTTTCATATTAATTTTTTTAAATAAAATGTTGCTAAGTCAGGGATCTCTACTATCGAGTAGGGGCAGGGCAGAGTCTGTATGCACGCCCTCCCCGGACACTATTATCAAGGAATCTAGCTGGATTGTCGTCGTTGCAGGCCTTGTTTGTGAACAACGATTTCGATTACCGTTAACGTTTTAGATAAATTTTAATGGTGTACGTAGATAATTAATTCTGAAAACGCTAACGTTAAACACTATCGTCACATAACCTTTGCAAAATCCTAACAATAACCTCTAACGCTGATGCCAAACGGGGCTGTAGCTAGGTAAAGATTTAAATATCAATATCCCCCAGGTTCCAAGCTTCTTCTTCTTTTCTAAAAAAAATTTTCTATTTTATTTTTTAATTTACGATCTCTTATAGGAGTACTAAAAAAATATTATTATTATTGTTATTAGTTTTCATACTAATCAAGTTTCTATATTATACTCTCTTTGTTCCAAAGTATTTGTCTAGTTTTACTTTTTGTGTTAAACTACTTGAATTTTAAGTTTCAATCAAACTAAAATTATGAAAGAAATCAACCTAAATATGAGTAAAACATAGTAAAAGTACAAAAATAAGAGCTTCATGTTTTAATTTTCTAAATAGGAGTTCACACAATGATAATGTGGTACGAGCAATATTCTATACTTTTTGGTAATGTACATGGTCATGATTAGTAATATAAATAAACTTTAACTCTTATTTTAGAAATAAAAACATAGAACTCTTATTTTTATATAGTTTTAATGTTTTACTTCTACTTTAGTTTTTCTCCAAAGTAATACTCCGTATAAAAATGACTATGTTAGATATTTCTCTTGTTGAAAAACATTCAAATTTTTATTTCATAGTATTAGTATGCAATAAAAATTAAGAGTAAGTGAAGCTCAAAATTTTTCCTATTTGACTTGAAAAAATCAATTTGGACAAATATACTATGGCAAAAGTAATATTTATTACTCTCTCCGTCTAAAATTTTCTTTTCCAATTTGATTGACACAAAGATTAATAAAAATTAATAAAAGTGTAAAGAATTTGCATGTGTTGCCCTTGATATGATGGAATAAAGTAAATAGTATGGAGAAAAAATAGTGGTATAATGACACATTCATTATTTTTTGCCAAAATAGGAAACAAGAAAGAAATTTTTGGACATCCCACAAAAGAAAATGAGAAATAAATTAATGGACGGAGGAAGTACTATATTATGCATTCTGACTTTAGTTAGGAAACTCATATATATATATATATATATATATATATATATATATATATATATATATATATATATATATATATAATGTGAAATCTTCATTATTTATTTGGTAACGGTTCGGGTGACATGAACTCTTTATGTCATTCGGGCCTGATTAGGGCATCTACAATACTCCGCTCGAAAAATTGATGGTTCCTATCCTTTCTAATTCCCCAGTAAATCCCCCACCCTTGATTTGGCCTGAACATATCCCTGTACCCCTGTCAATTGCATGCCACAAGATTTAGTTGATTATGGAGTCAAAATGTGAGAATTCTAGAGATGGAGATGCTCTCCCAACGTATATTGATAGAATTTGGGATGGGGTATGGATAACTGGATTGGGTAATAAGACACTTGGGCTGAACCACATTAAAAGATTGAATCCAATCTATTAGTTAGTTCAACTCAAGGGCTTATATACCGGTTTATATTCTCTCCAAGTTCCGATGTGGGATACTCTTTTAACACTCCCCCTCAAGTGGACAACCGGACCATTTTGAATCTAACCGGTTGACCACTTGCAAATGAACTCCCATTCCCTTGACTTTTTTTTTTGAGCGCCAACACCTAAAGGACCACGAGCCGCTGGGTATGGACTTCGAGACGAGCAATCGTGTTAAATAGGCCACAGGCCGTTGGGTACAACATTCATACGGACAACTGGGCTAAAGACTAACGGACCGCTAGGAATGAACGTCTAGACGGACACCTTGACAAACGAGGTGGACTAAAACTGGCTCTGATACCATGATAGAATTTGGGATGGGGTATGGATAACTGGATTGGATAATAAGACACTTGGGCTGAACCACATTAAAAGATTGAATCCAATCTATTAGTTAGTTCAACTCAAGGGCTTATATACCGGTTTATATTCTCTCCAAGTTCCGATGTGAGATACTCTTTTAACATATATTTTACTGTTTTCGTTTAAGGCAATTCTCTAGCCATGCAAAAAAGATTGCCATTAGCCAATGCCATGCCTGTGATGGGGTGGCAAAGATAATAATGAACAGAAGCTGCAAATGTTCAGGGGAGATGAACATGAACATGAACTCACTCATCTTAGCTTCTACATGGTCCACTCTCACATGCATGTGAACACAATCAACATGCCATTATGGCTGCCCCCACATCACATCCATACATACACAACCCATATATCATCATCATCCATATATATCTATATGTGCCATGCATATATAGTCTTTTGCACACGTATAGGCACTACCAACCACGTACAAGTCTTTAAGATATGCTCATTTTCTCCCCAAATTTAAACATTCTTATTCCCACTAATCTTTTTTATTTATTTTCAAATGAACCATTTGAAAAAGCAATCACATTGAGGCTATAATCTAGATGTGCATTAACTTTGTGTGGGGAATAGATGTTGACATATATGCGTCCGATCGATTTGAGTGAGTACGGATTGGATTTTACATAATTAATTACAGTACTATATATATATATATATATATATGTGTGTGTGTGTGTGTGTGTGTGGGGATAGATTCCTAAAGGATCACAAATCGACGGGTATGGATTTTCCGACGAACAATCAAGTTATATAGGCGGCCACAAACTGTTTTTCATACGGACAACTCAGCTAAAGACTAGGGCCACTAGAAATGAATGTCTAAACAGACCACTTGACAAATGATATGGTCCAAAACCTACTCCCAATATCATGATAGAATCAAGATGGATAGGGTCATAAGAACTTGAATTGAACTATATTAAAAGATTGAATCCAATCAATTACTTAGTTCAACTCAAGAGTTTATATACCAATTACTTTACTCTTCATTTTTTGTTGTGGGATATTTTAACATTAAACCTCGTTAGTTAGTTCTCCTATCGATTATTTCATAACTTTTAACGCATAAGTATAAACTTGGCAAAACATTATGTCGTTGGTCATCGTCTTACGAGACCTATCTAACGGCACCAATATTGAATATATTATTTTGACGTTATGACTTACTTACATTTTGTTCTTTTATTTTACTTTCTTTTCCATCTTGGGCTCGTAGTTTCAGTTCTCAATTAATCGAGGTTAGATTAAATTTACAATTTATTACAAATTCATTATAAATTTTTGGGTATATTTAGGGTATTACAGATTAAGAGTATGCTATTTTGCTTGAAGAAATTGACTGTTAGACAATAATATTAAGTATTCCTAGTTATGGTAGAAGTTGTATTTTAGTTAGTTTCCATTCTTTATTTCTAGTTGTGTTAGGAGTCTCTTCTATATATACTCTATCATTACTACATAATCCAAGAAGCAATATTATTATTTCAATATTTCAACATGGTATCAGAGTCATCGCTCTTGGTGACCTAAAAGAGTTCTTTGCTTCCGCTGCCGGTAATTCTGGCGACGGCGACTCCACCCCATTCACCTCTATTTTCTTTTCTTTCTTTTATTCTCAAATCAACTTATCCATTCAAATGAAAAAAAAGGAAAAAAACCTTGTTGAAATCACACAAAAAGAATCATCAAAGGAGGAACTTCTCTCTTGTCATCTTCATGGTTCTTCAAAAAAAAACTCCAACTCCTAACAAATCCTCTCAACTCATCCTATCTTCTCAAAAAAAAAGAGAAAAAAACAATTGTTATTTCTCTCCAATTCACCATATCAAAATCTCAGCCCCAAATCTTTCTTCCATCATCAATTCTTAACTCACTTTTTTTCTCTCTCTCAAATCACTCATTCTAATCATCAAACTCTCTTCTCTTTCTCTTTTGTTGAACCAATAAAAAATTAAAAAAAAAACACAAAAGCAAAGCCAAAAGGGGAAGTAGTGAAAAAGGAAAGAATACCTCTACACCCCTTCAAGAAAGAAATAGGGCATTGCCCGGATCCAATAAAAAAACAAAGAATGTCAAAGATCTTCAGTCAAAGAGACCGCACAAATAGCTTTCTCTATTCTTCTTCGACGTCAGCAGCTACAAGCGCACGTCAACCTTCTCTTTTCTTCTTCGACGTCAGCAGCTACCAGCGCACGTCAATTATTTCTCTCTTCTTCAACGATGTCTGCAGCTACCAGTGCATGTCAGACTTCTCTCCTCTCCAACGACGTCAGCAGCCACCGGCGCACATCAGACTTCTCTCTTCTCCAACGACGTCAGCAGCCACCGGTGCACGTCAGATTTCTCTCTCCTCAAAGTTTCCAGTTTCCGGCTAGTGTTCAAGCTTCCTCTTGCTTCAGCCAGAGTTCAGCTTGAGGGGGGATGTTAGACAATAATATTAAGTATTCCTAGTTATGGTAGAAGTTGTATTTTAGTTAGTTTCCATTCTTTATTCCTAGTTGTGTTAGGAGTCTCTTCTATATATACTCTATCATTACTACATAATCCAAGGAGCAATATTATTATTTCAATATTTCAACATTGACTTCCAATATTTTCTAACTTCTTTTTATTTTTTCCAACTTTTTTTCAGTTTCTTTCATTTATATTTTATTTTTCTAATTTGTTTGTATCCAAGTCCTTCCAGGTTTCTTCAATTTTTTTTAGTTTTTTCCAACTTGCTGTTCATAATATTTTACCTAATCATAGTGACCGTCCTACCAAGTCTGATAGGGCTCTCGGGGATGAGGCCTCTCATTTTTTTCTAACATTGAATTTTAGTTTTCCAAGCCAAAATAGCATGTCTTAAGTAAGTAATATTCCATATTAAGGAAGGGATTTAAAAACAATATAGTACTCTCTAGTCTCTACGTTCTGGATCAATCATCTCACTTCCCTATTCAAGGTACTTTTTTATTTCCTTACTTATTTTCATCAATTATTTGTTAGAATAATATAATCATGTAATCTCTTATTTTATAGACAATTTAACAAACACACACACATATATATATATGTATATATGTATGTACATGTGCGTGTGTGTCTATATATATATATATATATATATATATATATATACACACACACACACTCCGGGTATATCGTAGTGTTTTAATATACAAATTTTACTTTTTAAAAAATAAATACTCTATTTGTCTTATACGTCGTATCTTGTTTCTCAGTTTTGACTTTTTTGGTGAATGTTTTTAAATTTTGATCACAACTCATGAAAAGTTACATTAAATCACGGAGTATAATGTAAATTTAATATCAATAAGTTTATTTTGAGATTTAGTTTAAAATTGTCATGTTTTTATGATATGCACTTCTCTGTCTCTAAAAGTTATGTATTTCCTTACAAATATAAGAAGTCAATGCAAAAAAAAAAAGATTTGAAATCTAATAAATTTGTTTTTATGGAATTTAGTCCATATTTGTGACATTTATATCCTATGGGAATAATTTGTTATGCAGGGGAAAACCGGAAAATCACACGGTGGGCGGTGCATCCTCGGAATCTCTAGTGTTGGAAATTTTCCAAACGTGTTTAATTAGTCAATCAACAAGTTGTATTTATAAAAGAAAAAAATATCATATCTTTTGAAAGAATGAGTTGTAGCCAATTATTTACTCGACCCACCCCATGAATCTTCCTAGTTCATACCTTGGCTTGTTTTTATATAGGGTTGACCCACAATATAAAATTAATAATAATAATAATAATAATAATAATTATAATAATAAATATAAATATAATAATAATAATAATTGGGAGTAATACTCATTTAGTCTCAGTGCATTTTTCATGCTTAACTTTTTTTAGTCAAAATGAATAAACATTAAGCTTCAATTAAATATGTATTTATACATAAAAATGATTTTATTATGTTTATACGTAGTATTATTGATTTTTATCATACAAATTGAAAGTAATTAAAATTTAAAATTTATTTAGTTTGACCGAGAAAAGTGACAAAGAGACTTGGAGGTAGTAATAATTGCTATGTTTTCTAATCCCAACATTAAACCATTAATTTAATGATGATGAAAAGTGGCATTTACAAATATGGCAACTCCTATATATATGTACCCTTATTCTCCTCATGAGTATTATACCCAGAATAGTATACTCATCATTTCTACCCCTTTTCTCTATCTTTGCTCCAAACTTACCTTAACACTCCATACATTCATAAGAAAAATAATGGAAATAAGTAGCAGTGCAGAGAATGAGAGCACAACCAGCGACTCCGCGCCGGCGCCGGCGTCTTTCCCGGCGGCGGCGGTGAAGTGGCCGGAGAGTTTCTGCCGGATGGGAAGCGGCACGAGCGCGATCATCGACGCCGCGGATAGCGGCATCGAGGCGGAGTCTTGCCGGAAGCTTCCGTCGTCGAGGTTCAAAGGCGTGGTCCCGCAGCCGAACGGCCGGTGGGGCGCGCAAATCTACGAGAAGCACCAGAGGGTTTGGCTGGGGACGTTCAACGAGGAGGAGGAGGCTGCCCGGGCTTACGACGTCGCCGCCCTCCGCTTCCGCGGCCGTGACGCCGTCACAAACTACAAACAGCCGCATGTTCTATCAGACGACGGTGGAGGTTTCGAGTCCGCGTTTCTCGGGTCCCACTCCAAGCTCGAGATTGTCGACATGCTGCGAAAGCACACTTACGACGACGAGCTGGAGCAGTTCAAGGCCGGCGGCGGCGGCGGTGCCGCCGCCGCCGCAACTGGCGCCAAGAAAAGCGGGAATGCGTCTCGGGAACCGCTTTTCGAGAAGGCGGTGACGCCGAGTGACGTCGGGAAGCTGAACCGGCTCGTCATCCCGAAACAGCACGCCGAGAAGCACTTCCCGCTGCAGAGCGGCGGCGGCGGCGGCGGGGAGGGGCCGAAGGGGATTTTGCTAAATTTCGAGGACCATGAGGGAAAAGTGTGGAGATTCCGGTACTCGTACTGGAACAGCAGTCAAAGCTACGTGTTGACCAAAGGGTGGAGCCGGTTCGTGAAGGAGAAGAGTCTCAGACCGGGCGACGTCGTTTTCTTCCTCCGGTCTACCGGTCACGAAAAGCAGCTATACATAGACTGGAAGGCGGCGGGAGGGGGTGGCGTGCCACCTCAGCCGCCGCCGGTTCGGTACAGGACAATCGGGTGTCTACAAAAAACCCCGGTTCAAGTGGTCCGGCTTTTCGGGGTGAACATATGGAATAATAATGTCCGAGACGACGTTAGCGGGACTGGCGGGGAGATCGCCGCCACGTGCGGCGGCGTGAAGAGGCTGAGGGAAATGGAGTTGCTAGCGGTAGACGGTGGCAAGAAACAAAGGCCGATTGATGCTTTGTAGCCGGAATTCAGTACAGTACGGTGTATTATTAATTTAGACTCAATCAATTTCTCTCCTTTTTAATTCGATGTATTAATTAAAATGTATATTAGGGGATGGAATTGGAAATGTAACTAAGGTGATATTAGTACCAAAATTTTAAAAAAAATGTAGACATTTTTCATATTTTCGTTCTCTTCCATTTTTTATGCACCACTCGAAAGTTTTCACCTACAAAACTTCATTTTCTTAATAACTGTGTAGATCTATTATGACATTTTTTACATACCCAATATATATTGTACAAATATATATTGTACAAACAATTGTATTTCCTATGTCTTAAAACATTCTTTCCAATTACTATTTATACGATCAAACTTAAATCACTTTCTTTATCTATTTTCGTTAGTTTCTTGATAAAATAATATAGTCTTGTCACATTTTGTTTTGTAGAACATTTGATACCTCTTGTTTTGTAGAACATTTGATGTAGTTTTAAATATATAAATTTTATTTTTAAATTTTACACATGCAATCAACTAAATTGAATTGAAAATAAAGTCGGTCAAATCTCGTAAATTCAAACGGGAAGATAGTTTTAGGACGGGAGGAGTATGATTCTTCTGTAAATATGCGATGAATACTTTTTTACAATTAATTAAAAACTCATTTTGGAACAATTGAATACTCGTTGTTCTAAAATTAATGCTAAAAAATAAGTATTCTACTACCCAAAAACGACAATTCAGTTACTCTAAAATGACTATTCTATTACTCAAAAAGAGATGTTCATGCAAGCAAAACACTTGCTAGTGTGGATTGCCCAAACTATATTCTATTACTCCCGACTCTAAGTATTTGTTCAATCTTGACATTTTGCAGTCAACTTTTTTTCACCTTTAATCCATAACAAAAAAGGTATATAATTATTGCCAAATTATATTTTGTGCTCTCAAATTAATCTCAACATGACAGGAGCTTAAAAAGGAACTATCTTTGGAATAATATAGTATCCGTAAAAGAAGGATATAAATTACATCTATTACAAAGGACTAATTAGAAAATTTATGCAATCTTTTAGACAGACTCTACAAACATTGATAATGTTCTCAAAGAATTTAGAAAACTCTACATCGTACCGGTATATTCTAGAGTATTCTACATTTTATTTTGGGTATAGATTAGTCTGAGTTTGGGTCTCTCAAATCATCTTCCTATCTTCTCAAAACCAAGGAAAACAATGATAATTGTTTCTGTCTAATTTACCATATCAGAATCTCAGACCCAAATCTTTTCTCCATCACCAATTCTTAACTCACATTTTTTTTCAATTGACTCATTCTAATCATCAATCTCCCTTCTCTTCCTATTTTGTTGAACCAATAGAAATCCAAAGCAAATCAAAACAAAACCAAAGTCAAGATGGTAAATAGAGAAAGAAAAAAGAATACCTCAACAACTCACCCTCTAAGAAAGTCATAAAAATCCTCACAATTGAGAAAAAGAAAGGGGACATTGCCCGGATCCAATAAAAAGACAAAAAATGTCAAAGAATTTCAATCAATTGCGCACCTTCAATAGCCTTCTCTGTTCTTCTTTCCACGTTAGGAGCTACAAGCGCATGTCAACCCTTTCTCTCTTCTTCAAAGACGCTCTCTTCTCTAACAACGTCAGCAGCTATCAGTACACGTCAGACTTATCTCTACTCCAACGACGTTAGCAGCCACCGGCGCACGTCGGACTTCTCTCTTCTTCAATGATGTCAGCAGCCACCGGCGCACGTCAGACTTCTCTCTTCTCTAACGACATCAGCAGCCGCTGGCGCACGTCAAACTTTTCTCTTCTCAAAGTTTCTAGTTTTCAGGTAGTGTCCAAGCTTTCTCTTAGTTTGCTTCAACGAGAGTTCAGCTTCAGGAAGAATGTTAGACAATTAGTTATAGTCAATATTGATTGTGGTAACTACCAAAAAAAATATTGATTATGGTAGACTTTGTAGTTTAGCCAGCTTATATAATTGTTTCCTAGTCTAAGTTGGGATTGTATTCCTTTCTATATATACTCTACCTTGTATTCCTTCCATTATTTCCTTAAACAATATTATTACTCTAATATTTCAACGTAAACGACAACTTTGTGTATTTTATGACCTTGTCTTTGTGATTCTTGCCTTTTCCAAGTTTATAACAATTCTTAATTTTTTGATACATTTTACCTACCACTAAAACGGACATGTTGACCTGATCAATGTTCGGGTCGGGCCAAGAGGTTACATAACAAGAGTTTTTAAGGATTGAGCCCGGCCCGACTCGCATATTGGGCCTAAAAATGAAACCCGAGCCTAACCCACGTGAAAACCCACAAACTTTGGGCCAGCTCGGACCGCATTGATAATAAATTATGAACATTAAAAAATGATTTTCAACAATTTCTCGTAAATATTTTTAAAAAAAAGTAAATTTTAAACATCAATATATTTGGTGTGTACATTTTAGCAAATAAAAAGTAGACAGTGTATTAAGATCACGGAGTATAAACTAGAGTATATACTTTGCACTAAAATATTAAGTAAACACATGAGTAAAATGTAAGTAACAAATGATATTTCGTATATTTTTTTAATCAATCATATTCCGTATATAAGGATATATAATCTATGCTACTTCGAGAACTCTGTATTATTTATATACCTTCATACGGAGTATTATTTATAAGGGTCGGGCCGGATCGTCCGCGGGCTTTAGCAATACAATCCATACCCGCCACACAACACTTTTTGGTACATATAATTTACGAGCCGGGCCGACCCGAATGCTAAAACTCAAGCCCAAGCATGCATTTTTTCAGGCGGGCCTATCAGGCCAGGTTGGATATCCGAACTCATGATTGGGTTTAGGCATGTCCAAGATTCTTGTCAATTTTGAAAATTGTTTGTGTTCGTTTTTTCTTCATAATTTGATTGAGCTTTGAAAATAATAATTATGATACCACAGAAGAAATTCGTGTATATCTTTTGTGTATGAGATATCTACGAATAACATATCAACAAAAGTTTGTCGTGAAATTATTTTTTTGATTTTAAGGAAGGCTAGGGATGGTTCTCATGACATGGAGTTCCAATGTTATGGGATGATCCGTAGTCGTTACGGTACTCCGTTCGTAGAAGTAAAATATTGAAAAATATATCAAAATATTACACACATGTCTTTATTCCCAAAATAAGAAATAAAATGCATTTACATTACCAAAAAGTATAGTAATGTGCACATGTACAGTGTCACATTACAACATTACCAAAATGTGAAGTCATATTTCGGAAATAAAAATATAAAACTTCTATTTTGGTACTTTTTTCTATGTTTTAGTCCTCTTTAGAGTGATTTCTATTCGTAAAATTAAAAGTTTCTACCCCCTAATACCCGGTAAATCCCACACGTCATCCCGACCCGAACACACTCCCTACCGCTTTCAATTGCACGCCTAAGTTAATTTGGACTTTGAGGCAAAATTGACTCCAAAACCAAAATTAACTTGAGGGTGTAATTGAAGGAGGTGGAAGCTGTGTTCGGATCGAGGCAGGGTGAGAGGATTTACCGGGGGTTAGAGGGATAGAAAGTGTCGATTTTACAAACAGAGCATCATAGCAATCATGAGTCGTCCAATGACATGGGTTCAAATGTCATGAGAAACCCTACGTTTACCGAAATAAAATCTTTACTTACTTATACACTATCTTTTCGGTTCTTTTTTTGTAAATTTTTTTAATGAATTTGTTATTATTGTTATACTCCGTATTTATTTTTGTAGGTGGAAAGTGGTACTATGAACCAAATTTTTTGCCAATAATAATACTTCATCTGTCTTAAAATTAATTTTCTGATTTGACTTTTGCGATCAATTTTTTTAAACTTTGTTTGTATATTACGAAAAAAGTACATTAAACTTTTCTATAAATTTAATATTTATAGATTTATTTTAAAATATAGTTTTGAAATATTTTATTTTTATAGCATATATTTATATATAAATAGAGATTTTAATGATTACAATATTGCGATAGAGACCGTAAAATGTCAAATGAAAAAATAATAACGTACTTATTATCCTTCGACTTGGCATTCTTCAAACTTGTCAGATCTGATATCTACTGGCCAATAAATGATTGGGTGTGAATGGTTGAGTGGAATAAACAAATTGTGAATTGTTGAAAAAAATGGAATAAATCATTAGACGTGCGTTCATACCTATAGAGTTTTTATATGGCGTATCCGAAACCCATAAAATTTTAATGAACTTTTTGCATATAGCTAGAAAATATTCTTTAAAAAAATGCTCATCTATGTTACTAAGAAAATACTTATTACTCTCATTAATTTGTAGATGGAGCACAAATCTTATGCCCACATTAGAATATGTAGAATTTATATGTGGTTTTCTTTGCTTTGATTTGATTTTAAAATGATAAATTAAAATATCTCAATGTTAAAAAAAGAAAACCAGTTCGGTTGAGTTTAATTTTATATGGAGTATAAAAATATACTCTTTATGAATTGTTGGCTGATCGACTAGGTTTTTTATGGTTTGGTTTTTAGTTTTGCTTGTTTTATAGTACTCCCTCAGTCCCATAAAGATGGATACGTTTTGTCTAAAGTAGAAATTAAGGGAGGGATAATTTTTTGTTGACTTTCCAAAAATACCCTTGATGTGATGAGTAAAAGTATGATGTGATGTGTAGATTATTAGGAAAAAGGTATGATGTGATAGGTAGGGTTTGAAAAAGTAAGGGGTAAAAGTGGTTTTTTAATAGAAATGGGTAAGGGATTGTGGGACGCAATTTTTTTTAAACGTGTAATTCTTTTTGGGACGGAGGAAGTATTATAATAAAAATTGTTTGTCCAATTAGATTTGAAAATTTTAAACTCGACAAATAACTATGAAGAAGCTAGTATTAATTACGGAGTTTACTTTATAAATGATAAATTAAAAAACTCCTTTCAATTCATTCTAAACTTAAGTTTTCGATATGACTTTCACATAAATTAAAAAAATAAAAATTATTGGTTGAGATTTACGTAGGTGAATGATAATTAAAAGTTTTACGAAGTCATTATATTTTTTCCAAAGTATTTTTCAGATCCCTAAATTATTTTATGTGCTTGTTAGGTCCTTATATTTTCTAAATGGTGCACAGATAGTACCTCGATCTGTTAACTTTTCTAACCAAAACTTTGGCATACCATGCATTTTTCTTCAAAAAAAATTAAATAAAAATGGATAGTATATCGGAGTTTTGGTTGGAAAAGTCACCAGAAGGACTATCCGTGCACCAATTAAAAATTATATGGTTGACAAGCACTTAAAATAATTTACAGATATGAGAAGCATTTTTAGAAAAATATAAGGACCAAGTAAGATTTTTACCTTGAAAGAAATCAAAACTTTATTCTTAGGACTATAAAAAAATGAGAAATCTATTTTGAGGCAAAGTAAATGATGATTAAAATAAAAAATCAAATATGAATTTTAAAATTGTGAAAATAATTTAGAGATAAAAACTTTTTTATCCTCTCTCGTTCCATCCTAACATATCATCCACAGTGTTTTAGGCCCCGTTTGACATCATCGTTATTGATTAACATTAGTATTTTGAAAATGCTATCTGACGGTAGCATTTAGCGTTAGCGTTAGTATTGAAAAACGCTCTTTCCAAACTCATCTATGCATTCATCCATATTACACCGGATTAGATGGTTGTTAAATGACACTAATAGAGATGCTAAATATACCCTTAAAAGTGAAACAAATCATAGGGCATTCAAAATTAAATTCATACTTATGAGTGAAACAAAAGGGAGAATGGGAGAAGTCCAAATTTCTAAAAACATTGGGCCGCATACGATTTCCACTACCGGATGATTGGGCCGTCAGGGCTTTTATGCCTTTTATTTTATATATTGCAGCAATCGAAGATAGGAATCACAAGTCTGGGTGGTGTAGTTGGTTATCACGCTAGTCTCACACACTAGAGGTCCCCGGTTCGATCCCGGGCTCAGACATTCTATTTTAAGTGTAATTTAATAATTTTTTTACCACTGTTTTTTACGATGTAAAGTTCTCTTCAATTGTTTGACCCCCATTATTTGTTTTTCTTTTCTCAATTTTTTAAGAAACACCATGGCACCATTTCAACTTATAAACTGTAAAGCATCAAAAATTCTATATATAACTCTATTATGTAGGACTTGTTTGAAAATAACATTAGAGATTAACGTTACCGTTTTGAAAAAGTTTTGTACGGGCAGCGTTTAGCGTTAGTAATCTATACCAAAAAGGTATAATGTACCAAAGTAATCTATCACCTTTCCCTTTATTACTCGAAATAGTTTAATCTAACATTATATACGACCTCTCACCTTTTCTTTATTACTCAAAATTTTCTCATTTTTCTAATTTTTATAAACAAAAAATAGAAAGTCAAAATAGTTTAGAGAAAAAAACTAAAATTGGAGTAAAACATAAAAAAAATGTAAAAAAAAGTTCTATGTATTTATTCCAAAAATAGGACTTACAATGAAAATAAAATGTCAATCATGAAAGAAAAAATAGGTTTGACAACATTATGTGACATATCTGATATTTAAAACAAAATCTTGTAATATATAAAGTATAATTACAAATATATTATTTATAATAAATGCTGCATAAATAAATTAAGGTGCAACGTAACCACAAAAACTTTTTGAAATTTAACATTTTGATATTTATGCTAAATTTATACTACCTCTGTCCCGCTATATTCGTCCACTTTTGACTTTTGAAACTGTTCATCTAAGCACTTTGACTCATCAAATTCTCTCAATGTGTAAGCCTAAATATAGTCATGTGTGATCTTGTTTGATTTGTCTTAACATATAGATTATTAATATATAATTTCTATAATTTTTTAATTTACACATTACAAGATAAAATAGATTAAAGAAGTACATTGGATGATGTGTAAAACTGAAAGTGGACAAATACTCTGGGACAGAGGGAGTATTATAATTATTATTTTTTTTCAAAAGTAGTTTTTTGTACGTATTTGAAAAATAACAATACTTTTTTTTATCTTTAAGGTATTCATTAAAATAACATGATGATGATGATGATGATGATGATGATGATAATAATGATAATATAATAATAATAATAGTAATAATAATAATATAATAATAATAATAATACTAATTTATAACAACAATAATTAGAATTAGAATAATATAAAAATATACCAAAAAAATTTTTTAAAAGTTTTTTTAGGTTTTCCAATTTTTTGATGTTTTTTCAGTTGCTTCCAGTCCCTTCAGTTTCTTAGAGTTTTTTCCAGTTTCTTCCAGTTCTTCCAAATCTTTCCAGTTCTTTCCAGCTCTTTTTTTTCAATCCACAAGAATAAGCTCTTATTCATCAAATCAAAGGTAAACATAAAAAGTAATTTTAATTTTAATAACCCTTCTTTATTTACGGAGTATTTTTTTTCGAAGTCAATAGAAAAATTATTTTCCTAAATGGATGGAGAGCGAGACACACCAAGTCACCAAGAGAGCTATGGTATATTGGTACACTCCATATATGCATGGCAAATCAACAGTGCAAACTTTGGTGGATTTTTTCACTTCTCTTTTTCTTTTTGACGAATTACGTATGTTTTCAATTTGGCCAGATTCTCTCCAATCCCCACAGGCAAATCAACAGTACCTGAATCTGTTTCATATTTTCCCATCTCCAAATACACTTCTATGCATATCTATAACGTCTAATATTCATCATATTTTTTTACCCTTTACTATGGGTAGAAGTAATTTTAGGGTTGTTTTTTAGTCTTTTAGATACTTTAAATAGTGTGGAAGCGTTTTATGAGATGCGCAAAAAAGAAAACAGGAAGCGTTTTAAGAGACGGGGAGAATATATATAATTATGTTCATTTTAACATTTACTTTTGATATACCAAATTTTTATAACATTTGTTTATGTATGGTAGTCAAAATGTCTCATTGGTAGTCAAAATGCCTCATGAGTAACAGTAAAAATTAAAATTAAAAGGAACACATATATCCTTAACTTTTTTTAGATATATGAGAATATCAAAATAAAATCGACATAGTTTTGATTTCTAAGTAGTAGCCCAGTGATATTACTATACGTGTGGAGGTAATGTAGCAGTGTATGTAGTAGTAATGTGATGGTGAATTGTGGTGAAAGAGTGGTTGTCGACTATTGGTCAACGATAGGCAACCTTGGCGACCGGTAAAAGTGATGAAGCTCCGACAACACTTGCGCTCCGATGACTTTCCAGTGGCGAGAGATTGCAGTGTGATGTGATATATGATACTTATATGTGGAAGTGTGGATTCTTATTTAAATCTCACCATTACTTAAATCTCTCACAATAGTGAAAAGGAAAGAAAATATGAAAGGAGGAAAAGAGAGGCATTTTAATCAAATGCATGCAAATTTTGCATCTGGAAGTGCAATAGAAGTAGTACTTTCTTCCTTTAAACATTAATGCCTTGCAATTGTATCCATGACTTTCACTGTTCCTTTTGTCTTCTTCTTACTATGGCTACCATCCAATTTTTTTAAAAATAAATATATCCAATAATGCCACTATTTTCATCATTAAGAGCATCTCCAACCATAGCATTTTAACTTGCTAATATTTATAATATACGGAGTAGCTAGCTAAGCACTTTTGTTCTTCTCCAAGTGGTGTGCTTTATTTTAGCAAGTTTGCTAAAAAATAACTTTGGCTTGTTAAATATGACAAACCCCTCAAACTTTAGCAAGCCAATACTTAAAAAATAAAATAGCAAATTATGGTTGGAGAATGAAACTAAAAAGTGATTGTTATATCACTATTTGCTTGCTATAATGTAAAAATAGCAAATTTATATAACAAGCATGGTTGGAGATGCTCTAAGAGCAATTATGTCACTATTCTCATCATTTTTTGAATGAATAATTTTTAGGGCATACAATTAATACAAACATATATGTAGAGAATATATATATATATATATATATATATATATATATATATATATATATATGGGTGGGTTCCAGTGAGAATGACCCACAATGAAAGAAATAAGAATGAAGGATAGGCGTTGGATTAGAATGATCGTGCGGCTATAAGAAAAAAACAAATTCATTAAACACCACAATTTAAAAAGGAAGTCAATAAATGCAATCCATAAAATTAGGCTCAATTTGTTTACGGAGGGCAGGAAGGTAAATGCACAATACTTATTTAATGAGCCGCAATCCACCCTTCTCGTGTATATATTATATTATAATAATTTCATTTTAGTTTGTTTTTCTATTGCATTGTCTATTTCGTACATAACTTTTTTGTAGAGAAATACAACCTTGACAAATTATATGTCGTTGGAAATATCTCGTTGAGATCTATCCAATGACACCAATATTGAATACAAAATTTCGATATTATCTTCTCACATTTCAAAGTAAAGAAAGTAAGATTTATGAATGTACTGTAATTGTAAATATATGTACTATAATTTGCGTTTTAAGGTTTTTTTGAAAATTTATTCTAATAGTTTGTAGATTAATGAATAATGGCTTTTGAGTAATTTGTATTTGATGAGAATAAACTTTATTTTAAACAAGTATAATACAAATTTGAGAAATATTTTGCCTATGCAGGATTCGAACCCACATCTGTAGTACATACCACTCTACCATTTGAGCTAATAGGCAACGGTTTAATATTTTCAAAGAGATTCT